>PVJA010024035.1:0-32315 GCA_004027025.1 Myocastor coypus | reverse complement strand
GATTGAGACTGGGAATCGTGGTGTGTTATCCCAGTGCTTGGGAGACTGAAAACAGGAGGATCACTACGAGTCTGATCTACATAGTGCAACCCTGTAGGCTCTGGAGACTCTGGAGACTTTGTACTAAATACAAAAAAAAAGAGGTGCCTGGCGGGATGGCTCAGTGGTCTAAAGCGCCTGCTTGGGAAAGCTTGGGTAGCTTCAAGGACTGCGGTTCGATCCCTGGCACCACATGCTGCTCCAGCCCTGCACTTGGGGTGGGCTGAGCTGGCCATAAAAATGAGTGAATAAACAAACAAAGGTTCTGAAACAAGAAAAAATAAATAAAATAAAAAATTCTTAAATTCTTAAAAAAAAAAAAAAGAAAAAAAGGGGGAGGGAAGAAGAGAATAAAGGAGAGGAAAATTTAATCCTTTCATGTAGATTGATCAAAACTATACGCATTGTAGCAAAATTACCTTTTATTTCAGTTTATGTATTGTGTTTGATTCTATAAAGTCACTGATGAATGTATTACTTGTTTTATTTAGCTGCAAAATTTAACCATTTAATACGCGAATAAAGTCTGTTGAATTTGCTACACTTAGTGTATTGGCTCATATACTGTCCAAACAAGAGCTCTTAAAAGTTCCTTCATGAAATCTTCAATTATTTCCTATTTTACAGAGAGACAGACAGGCAGATAGAAAAGGATTAAGGGGATATATTAACTGCCAAGGATTGAGGGGCAGACAGGCACACAGACCAGGGAGACAGATGTATGGAGAGACAGAGTGAGACAGAGGGAGGAAAAGAGACAGACAGACAGACAGACAGACAGACACAGAGAGAATGTGTATGAAGTATGAAATGGTATTTTCACATTTTGAAAAATTTTGTGCAAATTCTTTCCTTTTCTTCCCTTCTAGAGCCCCCTGGTGGTAAGTCCGATATCCGTAACTTGTCTTTTGGGGACAGCTTTTTAAAGGGCCGTGAATACAAGTTCACTATGAGTCCGATCTGTGGAGTGAGATCCTGTAGTTCCTGTAATAACATACATATAAATAAAGAAATATCCATAATTTAGTGCACATTCGTTTCCTATATTCACATCACATTGTGCAACTTTCAGCAATATTGCTTAATGATTTGCTTTAAAGCATAATTCAGTGTGAAAGAATAGAATAACATCATTTTCTTTTAGAAATATTTACCTTTTAAATATGTAAGTATATTTGGCATGAAAATGTCAAGATGCTTTCCTCACTGAAATCTCTATCTATCTAATCATATGCACAATAATTGTAACTTAACATTAAATATCTATGAAATGAAAAGTGTCATTGAAGATGTTAGGGTTGAACAAGGTTTAATTAAAATGCATAAATCAGGAATTTTCAAGGAAAGGAAAGGAGAAAAAGGGACGGATCTCTTGCCAGTTGAGAGGGTCTCAAGAGAACAAAGTAAAAGTATGGACGGGA
The DNA here is from genome assembly GCA_004027025.1 of Myocastor coypus. NCBI lineage: Eukaryota > Metazoa > Chordata > Mammalia > Rodentia > Myocastoridae > Myocastor > Myocastor coypus. Next base: position 30,855 of record PVJA010024035.1, on the reverse strand, counting down.
GGGGAAAGGGAAACGAATACAATAAGGACGTGCCGAGCTCAGGGCCTAATAACCTCATGCCGTAAGCAGAAGCCAAGATTAATACTATCAGGAAAGAAAATAGGGAAAGGGGAGTTAAAGGAGAAGAGAGGGGGGAAGGGGTGATGAGAAAAGGGTAAAATTGTGTGAAGCACACGCACCACTCCCCAGGTGACTACACATAACACAAACGACAAACAAGGGCTGATTAAAAAAAGTAAATATGGTCCCACCCCCGGGACACGCTGAGACAGTGATGGAGACTGGGCATGGTGGCGCTTGCCTGTAATCCCAGCGCATGGGAGGCTGAAAACGGAAGGATCACTACGAGTCTAATCTAAGTAGCAAGACCCTGAACACCCAGTAGACCTTATACCAAATACATTAAAAAAGAAAACAAGAATAAAAATAAATAATTCGGAAATTTGCTGGCTCAAATTTGTAGCATAACAGTTTTCCTTAAGCTTGTATGCTCTGAGTCGTTAATCAGTGGTTTTATAGTTGAACAGACATCAGAAGCATCCAAACCACATTTATTGCATAATTTATATAAAAGCTTGGGAAAATATTCCTCTCAGCAAACATAAGGACTAAGAACACCACCACACAAAAAGAAAAATTATAGGTTTGTGTTTTATTTGCTATTAAGTAGCTCTCTGCCTTTCAGAGTTCTTTAGCTTCTATGCTCCTTTCTTCGTCTAACTTGCTCACATTTGCAATAAGCCTTATTTACAAATGCTAAATACCTTTAAGTTTATCACATACACCTTTGAATTTTAAAGCCTTTTTAAGAAGTATTTAGAAATTCAACCAAATGACTTCTATGCAAAGGATTTTGATGTTCATCTTGACAAACTGGATGATTTGTGAACTCATTAACGTATTGCAGTTAATTTTGGACTCATCAAGATCTTAAACCTTATAAAAGCAAATAGGTCCATACGCAGCTTGCTATCTGAGAATGTGAAGGTGATTAAGTTGAATACAATATAAAAATAAAATATTAAAATGTGTTTCATAGCAAATATATTTTTCTGGAGTTTTATTTCAGTTCGATGTATGGAGATTCATGAATATGTGTTATAGATGTAAATAAAATATTTTTATTGTAGTTCATGCTGAAATCATTTGGGTATCAATACAGCATAGTGTGCATATATAAGAAGGTTCCCCAGAGTATATGAAAGAGAGCATAAAGTTATTGCAGTGCTAATTGAGCCAAGATTCTAATGTCTTGGAGACATGCCAGAGTAGTTGACAATTTTTTATTACACTTCTCAAGGTTATTGAAAAATCTATAGTTTCATTTGAATTTTAAATGCATCTATCACTCTTAGATACTGAATGTCTTTTCTGCCGGTGGCCCCGTGCATGTAGAAATTTTTTAAAAATTGAGGTAGACTATTTTGTTATTAACTATAAATTTATTGTTTGAATAAGGACCTATCTTCTAAAAATTCCAGTGCAGCAATCTATATTTCTCAGAATTATAATATTTTAATCTTTTCTGAAATATGTTCCCATGCTGTCCCTTACATGTTTGTAATAATACTGCAATGCAGAGGTGTCTCTTAATTTTGCTGAAATGAGTTTTAGAAACTTACAGAATAATTTTTAAAAATCTATTTATTTATTTACTTATTTATTTACTTGGTGCAGGATCTCACTACACAGCTTGGACACACAGATTGATCCTCCTGTCTCAGCCTCCCAGTTCTGGGATTGCAGGCATGTGGCACGACGGTGGGTCTCAGTGACTGGCACAGGGCCAGGCAGGCAAGTCATGTGGTATTGAGGATTGAACCCTGGTCCTTGGACTTGCCAGGCAGGAGCTTAGACTGCTGAGCTATCTTCCTGGCTTCAAGTATACAGAATTCTCACTGACTTTTCCTCAGTTTCTAATAAAAAATAGTGCCTGTCTAGTATTTTCTGCATTCATCTATGAAGTAGTCTAAAATAAAAGTTAGTATTAATGGTAAATCAGAGTCCTTGAAATCAATGAACAGACATATTTTTATTGGGTTAGGTGCTTTTCAAAGTTATTTTGTTATCTTAAATTAGTCAGCTATTCTTTCTGTCGAAGAAACTATACACTGAAATAATGTTGTGAATCAAGGAAGAAAATCTTACTGAAATATGCTTCCTAGAGTCTCAATGAAGATCTGTAATTGGAGTCAGGCAGAAAGCTCAGTGGACTAAAGCATCTGCTTAGGTAGGTGCAGGAACCAACATTTGATCCCTGGTGGGCTGTGCTGGCCCCAACCCCCAAGCACACTGAGATGGCTATTGAGATTGGGCATGGTGATATATGCCTGTAATTCTAATGCTTTGGGAATGAAAACAGGAGGATCACTGAGTCTGATCTGTAGATCCTGTAGATCTGTATTAAATACATGGGGAAAAAAAAAAAGAATCTGGATGAAAGGTTAGTCTTCTTGTCATATCAAATAGTACAGAAGGAATTGTGCAGATAATAGTTAAACTCTGACATTCGAGCAAACTATAAACAAATATTTACCTGATAATATGTTACAGTCAATAGACACTGCACCAAAATGAAGTGTTAATGTCATTAAGTTTGCTCAAAGTGATGTTTTGTTATGCATACCGGCTACCACATGTTAGAAATATCCAGAACAAAGATGATTTTGTTAGTTACATGAAAAGAGGATCTCATTACCAGAACAGAGGTAGCACAGTCTCCAATCTATGTACAAGTGTGGTAATTTCACTCCTCTATAACGAAACATTGTCTATTTTCATTGTTTCTTTTTCCCTAATCATTGGTGTCTACCTAGAAATCATGTTCAAATTTTTGTTGGGTTTTATCAGAATTAATCGGAGTGTATATATGTAAATATGTATGTATATATGTATGTATGCATATGTGTATGTATGTATGTATTATGCCACTGGGATTGGACTCAGAACTTTGCACTTGGTAGGCAGACACTTATGCCACTTAGCAATCTTCACAGACCAAACATTTTTCAACAACCATATTGACTTAAGTACTGAAAAAAACAAAACAAAACTATTTCCCACCTAAAATTTGTTCACTTGAACAAGGCAAATAAGCGGCATAGATACAACCTAAACTTTTTTGTTTGTTTGTTTGTTTTTTTCTGGCTTTTTGAGACAGGGTCTCACTATGCAGTTCAGGCTGGCTTTGAGCTCACTTTTGTAGCCCAGGCTGGTCTTGAACTCGCAGCGATCCTCCTGCCTCAGCCTCCCAAGTGCTGGGATTACAGGCGTGAGCCACCACGCCCGGCGATACAACCTAAACTTTGTTCCCCTTGGGGCTGGCCAGATAGCTCAGTGGTCTAAAGCGCCTGCTTAGGCAAGCATAGGCAACATCAGGGACCACATTTGATCCCTGGCACCACATGCTATGGCATCCTCACTGCCAGAGCAGGCTGAGCCAGTCATAACATAATAAATAAATAAATAAATAAATAAATAAATAAATAAATAAAATATGCTCCCCAAAATCAATTATCAGCGTAATCGTCCAAGGCCATTCTTTGTAAATATTTAACACAGGTCTTCCTCTTTCATGCAGATGTCCGTGTGATCAAACTGAAGAATCACAGCAATACAGTGGCAATGCTTCCATTTAATTATGCATGATTCCATTTTCTAGAAAGTAATTGTTATGTGCTGAATATTTATAGTTTTCTAAAAGTCCTGTGTTGTGATCTAGTCCTCAGTGTGACAGACAGTAACGGAGACAGGCAGGCCATTTGGTTAGTTCCTTCACAAGACCTGCCAGAAAGCAAGATCTTCCTTTCTCCTGTTGGTGACCAGACAAAGACAATCTGCTCTCCAAAGGAAGCCCTTCAATGCAGGTGACCAGACATGCATCTTAAACTTCATCTCCCACACTCCAGTTCTGGGAGAAGTCAGTTTCTGTTGTTCATAAGGCACTCAGTCTGTTACTTTGTTATGATGGCCCACATGCTATATTATCATATCTTACAACTCAATGTTGATTTCTTTTTAAAATTTTATTAATTTTAATGAGAAAGAAATAACAATGAGACAGTTTCACAACAGGTTAGTAGGACAGTTACAATAATTAATACATTGCATACTGTTGTCTTCATAGTAGTAGTTCAGAGTACAGATGCAGACCTGATATCTTTTCTAAACACTATTGGTATAAATCTTCTCAATGAATTAAGAGGAAGTAGCTGTATCATTGTTGGTTTCTAAGCTTACAATGATTAATTCAGCAAAAGGGTAAGTTAATGGATAAGAACACATGCAAGACAGAATTAGCGTGCTGCAGAATGGGTCACCAACAAGACTCCTAAGAAAAATAGAGGCAGATCATGCTCCAGTTTAATACATTTTCTAGTCTGTTTTCTTCATTGGTGACCTTCAGTCGTTAGCCTGAAGGCGTATCCTGCATATCCTTGTTTTTCAACCATTAGATTCTTGTGATATGCTTTAAATGGTCCCTCATTTTTCTTTTAATTAATAGACATGTTTTAAAGTAAATGTGTTTGATAGTAAAATTGAACAGAAAATTTAGCATTCTCATATATCCCTTGATATGCCTCTCCTTTCCCCTGTCCTTCCATCCTTCCTTCCCACCTTCTATCCTTCCTTCCTTCCTTCCTTCCTTCCTTCCTTCCTTCCTTCCTTCTTTCTCTCCCTCCCTCTCTCCTCATTGTGAACATTCCACATCATGGTGGATCAGTAACTATAATAACTGAACCTAGACTCATAATTATTGTCATCCAGAGTTCACAGTTACATTGGAGTTCAGTTTGTGAGTTTTGACAAGTGGAGAATGGCAGTACAGTTCATCATAGTGGTGGGACACACAGTATTTTCACTATCCTGAAAATCTTCTGCTCTCCTTCATCTTCCCCTCTGCTTTTCTAATCTTGAAAAGTACTGATGCTTAACTGACTTTGCATTTTTGCTTTTTCCTGGCCATTACAAACTTCAAACCATACAGGAGAAGGCCTCTTCACACTGGCTCCATTCACTTAATAATGTGTGTTTGGGTTTCTTCCATGTCTTTGCGCATCTTGCCAAAGGACTTTCTGTTGTTGTAGTGTCGCATCGTTTATCCACTCAATTGCTGAAGTATGTCTTGTTTGTTCCCAGGTTAGCCTCCACAGATGTCCTTGTACAGAGTGCTTTCTTGACACAGGTTGCCAAAACATTTAGGGAGGCACAAGAACATGTTTAGATTGGTAAGGAATTGTCGAGCTCTCTAGAAAAATGGCTGAAACTTTCTGTACTGTGACCAGGAATGAATTAGATTTCGTATTGCTTAACACTTCTGCAAGAACTTAATGTTGTTATAATACTGGATTTTGGTCATTTTGATAGATGAACAGTTGCTTAACTTGCAGTTCTTAATAATATATAATATTTAAACTATGTCATTTAATGTCATTCATTTAATTATAATATACATAGATTTGTATACTATTTTTGCTGAAATGTCTGAGAGACTTTGTTCATGTTTTAATCAAGTTTATTTTCTTATTTTTGAGTTTTATGATTTATTTTAATAATATTATTTGAATTTTTATCAATTTTTGTCTTAATCTGTTATTTGCATAATCATTCTTTTGATCTCAAGTGTTTTCTGAAAAACAAAACAAAACAAAACAAAAACCTGAACCCTACTGGGTCACGAGATGCTATCAATAAAATAAGAAGAAAGGGAGGAGAGCATGACATTACAACTGAACTTTCTCAGTCTCGATTTCTTTTGTTTTAGTTAGCAATGTTAAAAATACTAGAAATTGCAAATGTCAGAGTCCATGTTAGCTAGGACTCAGTATATATAACTGGCCCATCAGAAGAACTCATTCACAGGAATGTTAAAATCAAACATGAGTCAGAGGCACCTCGACCCTTGTTGCAGTTAACAGAGAGACATGGAGTTGTGAGTGCTTCAGTACACTGACAGCAGCTGGATTCTGTCAACAACTTCCTTCCTTGCAGGAAATGAGAAGCAGCTGTAGGGCACCGGAAGTGAAGTCGGGGAGGATCAGGCTCCTGTATTTCATCTTCTAAATGGATCAGCTCAATTCACTGGTCCAGTGGATTCCACCGCAACCTTCCAATAATCATGCCAGGGCACAGCTTTGACCTCCTGGTACAGATTCACATGGGCCGCCACAGTGGGCTCCAGGCCTGCAACTGGATCCTTCAGATCTCTGGCACATATTTCTTTTATACTTTTCCATGCCTGACTCTATGGGTGGCCTTTTAAGGCAATTATGTAAGTCCTTACATATTTTTACGTTTTGCAGTAAATCTATATTTTTTGGGGTTTTTGGTGAGCAATGACTGATACATACATGTGTTCTCACATTTGAATATGTGGTGAATTAGGGGCTCATTTGGTTGTTCATGTGAGACAGAAGTAATATTAATTTTCTTTGTATAAGTCAGGTTTCAGATATTTTTCTGGAAGGGGATTACATTATTGCTATGTCACAGCTATGGCAGTGAGAAGAAATGAGAGCACCTCCTAGGGTCTCCATCAAATCTGTTCAGTTCCCTACTGCAGCATGACAGATTGTATATTCAGAAAATACAGAAATGGAAATAAATATGGCTGAGCTTCAATGAAACAGCATGTACTAAAATTTTAATTTTATATAATTTTCCCATGTAGTTAGTGAAATGCTATTATTCTTTCACATATATGGCATTTCCTGTTTAAGTGTTTAATAATGTATTCAAGAGGAAAATATTGTGGAATGATTTTAAATTATAAATTTTAATTTTTGAGCTTATTAATTCTTCTCTAATCTCTGTAAATTTTTGTTAGTAGCTATATAAGTTTAATAAGACCTATTCAATTAAATGTAATAAAATCATGCATTTACCTTCTGGCCATTTCAACAAAGTTGTCCAGTAGATATTCAGACAACCTCCCTGATATGTTTTACTTTGTTAATAACTTCATTGTTTATAAGATCAGTAGGTTTAAACCTTCTCTGATGTCTGATACTGTAACTTTTTCTCCCTTTTTACAACTTACTCCCTTTTTAAAGACATATGTGTTTTCATGGATTTCCTCATTTTGTACTTTCTTCTTCATTGATATGAGCTTTGAGTTTGCTGTATCTTCAAGGCTTTTTACTTTGAACTTCCCATTGTGATTTCTGCTAAGCTTAAACATTGACTTTCATCCTATTGTAATTTATGTTACAGATATATACGTCTTTTCAGTAACTTTGGTGACATTTCATGCGTTTGGTTACAATTATTTTATTTTACTAAGTTTAAAGTACTTTCTAATTTGCCTGGCATTTTAATCTTTTTATATTTATGTATTTAGTACAGGATCTACAGGGTCTCACTACACAGATCAGACTTTTAGTGATCCTCCCGTTTTCAGTCTCCCAAGTCCTGGGAGTATAGGTTTACACCACCATGCCCAATCTGAACCACTGTCTCCATGTATGCTGGAATCAGGGCCAGCCAGCATGGCATGCCTGCGATGGAACCTCAGTCCCTCAGTCTGCATAAGAAGGTGCTTTAATCCTCTGATCTATATTTGACCATACTCCCAACCTTTTTTTTTTTCCTGGTAACTTGATCTTGAACTAAAATGTTAGTTAAAGATAAGGTTGCAGGTTTTCTAAGTATTTTTTGTATTGAACTGATAATGATCTGAGCACAGTTCTCTGATTTTCAGATCATGAATTTTGTGTTCCTTCCAGCTTTTCTATTATTGTTTGAGGACCTATCAGGTCTCTATTAGCTAGCATTCTTCAAGTTCATGAAAATAGTCTGGGGCTGCTGTATTTAGGCTGGAGTACTCCTCACTGGAAATACCAGATCTAATAAGGAAATGAGGTCCAAAGTGTCCTATAATTGCTTCCCTGTGAGTCTGCTGTACCAGTTGTTTGCATCAAAATGCTAACATTTTTAATTGCAATTGTGCTGTATGTCTTTCTCCTTTCCTTTCTGTCTGTGTTTACTTCACACATTTGAAGCTCTGCTAGATATGTGTGACTTTATGGTTATTATGGCATCGTGTAAGATTGACTCCTTTCCTTTGGACATGATCCTTTTGACATCACTGGCGACAATGCTTGCATGGAACATATTACCTTAGCTCTCATATACATTTTCAATTAGGATATTTCAGGTTATTTGTGTATCTATGTGATATATATATATATATATATATATATATATATATATTCAGTAACCAGAATATAGTTGGAATTCTCAAGTTTTTCTAATTTGTCCAGTAAGCTATTTTTTGACCAAATGCCATGGGTCTTTCAAGTAAGTCCTTTCAAAATTATCTTTGAAATTCTATTTCCATTCTTCTTCTTCTCCTTCTTCTACTTCTTCTTCTTCTTCTTCTTCTTCTTCTTCTTCTTCTTCTTCTTCTTCTTCTTCTTCTTTTTGTTATTATTTTATATATTCATGCTCTATATAAAGCATTATTGATAGAAAGGTTCATTAAGGGAAATATAAATTGTAGATCTTAGGGAAGTGACTTAAAATTTTCAGCCAAGTGTAAATGTTAAGAAACTAAGAAGAATAATATGTAACATTAACCTGCATACAAAAAATGTATGAACTAAAAGAACTAAATGTAAGAACTAAAAGAAGAAATGATGAGATAGAAAAAGTATACAGATACTGCTAACTTATAAAATAAATTTGTATTATGAAGAATCTGAAGGGATCAATTGGAAAACAACAAACGTTTAATATAGATTCAGTACTTGTGCATATGTAGCCAATAAAATACTATAAAAATATATACAGAACTGCAAAAAAGAACTTAAAAAGTGAATGAAAAATATTAATCAAAAGAAAATTACAGTAGCTGTATTCATATACCAAATAAGAATAACACCGGGAACCAAAAATAAAAAAAGGACAATCTAAAATGACAAAAGTTTTTCTTAAAAAGAGACAGTAAATTTATATATCTGTACACCTTATAAAATACATGAATTGAGCTGAATGTGACTGAAAGTAGGGTTAGACATGCCCCTCCAGCAGTTGGATACTTTACAGTTCCTCTCAGCAATGTGCTAACATTCCAGTTGGGGCTGAGACCTGTTTCTCCACACCATCTTCCAGCTGTGATTCCGTTCACATCAAGAATCTTCCTTTCCCATTATGGAGACACAGTAATAGTAATTAACATCCACAAGTCTAGAAGAAAAGGTTGACTTGGCTCAGTCTGCAGAGGTTTCAGTCCACAGTGGGCTACAAGACAGGGTGGCCTGCAGAGAAGAAAAGCTCATGACAGGGCAGCAGAGTCAGAGAGAACAGAAAAGGGGAACAGGGAGGAAGTTCTGGGCCTCGTCCCTGGTCACCCAACTCTTCCAAGCGTATCTCATCTGCCAATAGCAAGCTAGCTATATACACTTCAATTAGCTATGATCCATTGGTAATTTGATGGCTCCAAGTTTCAACTACCTCCTACAAGCAAGCCTCTCATATGAGCGCATGCAGCAGGAGGACATCTGGACATAAACCATGAAAACAAAATTGAGTAACATCATGGCAAAGCAAATGGGTTAATTAAAACACAACTTCCTCTTGTATACTCAAACTAGATAGCATTTTTATGAAAAAGGTCCTCACAGAGAATATCCGAGCATGTAGATTTCAGACTTGGAAAAATCAAGAGATTTGAAAATATCAACAGTTTGCATTTTTTTTCTTTCCTCTAAAGTATATCTAGTGGCAGAAGAAAAAGCTAAGATTAGGAAGAAAACAAATTGAAGAAAAGATCCTTAATTTTATCCAACAAAAATACAATGAAAAGCACAAAAAAGTCAATAATTGGGTTTTGTGCTTCTCTATCAGGTCTGAATTAAATATAACATCTGCTTAAATAAACCAAATATTCATAGTCCTAATCAATTCTAGGACTCACATTATATTTATACTATGGAATCTCATAAAACTTGGGCAGAGTCTTCTTAAAGGAGTTACTGAGTGTAAGATCGAAGGCAAATACATATTACTTATCTTAATCCATTGGCATATTGTTTACTATTGATCACAGAATCCATGGCCCGAATTTTAGGACAAACTCCTAAATGTCCTGGATATTCTGACCCAAAGAATAGGAGACAAAATGTAAGTTATGTTTTTATCATACTGGAAATTGTCTTGATAGAATGGAAATCTATGGACACTGCACGTGACAGCCCCTCTGCTGCTAAAATAAGTAATAGTGTCAAAACACATCAAAAAGGGGCCTTTGAAAACTAAATGACATTATATAATTCCTTATCACTAGAAAAGATTTTATTCTCAATGTTTGCCCATTTCTCTTCTTGACAGCTCAATTGGTCCAGGTCTTAAACCCGGAAATGAGGAATGGGGACTCACAATGAATTACAGTTCCAACTCAGTTCATGAACTTAATTCTTTCCACAATTCCAGTCAGAAACTAAATTAGGTGATATCTCAATCAAATTTCCCCAGAAGACTGAGGTTGAACCTCATCACTGAATTTGATCTGATTTTCCCTCCATGGTTTGTGACCAGCAACATGAAAAACAAGTTTGTGCCCTGACATACCACACAACTATAATCTAAATATTGTGGTCCCATTCATTAAGACTCCACACCCAACATTATTAAATATACTAATCCCATCCAAGTAGCAACAGCTAAGGATTTTGCTAATAAGGATTCAGCTTATAACTTTCATTCCTATTTTACCAGCCTGCCCACTTAATTTTTCATTTACCTCCAAATAGCTAAAATGTATCTCTGTCTGCCTACCCACTTCAGTAGTTTAATAGCTCTGGCAAGGTACAATACTTGACACGATTTTAGCTCCATCTGTCTTTGTAAAAGCACACATATGTTGTTATAAAAATGTTATCTACCTCTGAGGAGGTTCCTCTGACATGCTCACTAAAGGCATACTAATAGAAAGTGTTAACAAAAACTAAAAAGCTATTGTCCCACATATTGTACAAAATGGCACTACTTTGGTTAAATTACTGAAAATGAGTTAATTTAGTGTCACTCTGTACCAAGCATCATTAATAGTTGTTACTTGCTCTCAACTTCTTTCAAGCCTTTGTACTTTTAATTGTAAAATCATCCCATTTAAAAAAGTTGAAGACTCCAATGAAAAATCTAGAATCTGTACAAATGTCATGAAGTTTCTATTAGTGCCCCTGCATGTCCATTGTGGAAACTTCAGAAATCTAATCAACTGTTTCCTAAACAACCCATGGGTATGTTATGACATATTTTTAAGCTTTTAGTGCAAAACAAACTGCTCTTTTTGGCTCTATATTATGTCATTAGAACTTCAATGTCTAGAAGTAAAGCCTTTTGTATGTTCTAAATCTGTTGCCCTCTATAAAGATGTGCAGCATGGCATGGGCCAGGAAATAGTACCATACTAGCTCAAAACAGCAACTGAGGTCTTCATGCTATAGGATAAATCCAAATTGGGGCCTCGGCAGAGCCTAAGTACAAAAGGGGCTAAAACCTCACCTCCATGGTAGTGGAGGACATCACTTGTTCTTTGAACCTTGCCATATGCTATGGAGTTGGAGGAAGCCAGTAGTCTTCCAGTTCTCATGGCTATCTCACAACAGTGTTCAGCGTACACAAATCTCTAAATATAATGAACCACAACAACAGAGTCAAGGACAAAAACCATATGATCATCTCAATACCTGGACATAAAACACCTGACAAATGTATGATAAAAACCAATCATGATGACACCTCTACATAAAATCAAAATAGAAAACCTTATAAACCAATAGGCAACATCAGAGTAAGTGGACAAACACTGAAAGATTTTACTTTAAGATCAGAAACAAGATAAGGAAGTCCATGATTGCCACCACTATTCAATATTTTCCTGGAAACACTAGCCAGAATAATTAGAAAAAAGAAAAAGAATGAGGATAGGAAAGGAAGAAGTGATATTATCAGTATTTGTAGATGACATGACATACTTCATAAAAAACTCTCAAAACTCCACTAGAACACATATAGACTTCATAACTAAATTCAGTTGTGTAGCTGGATACACAGTCAACACTCAGACATTAATAATATTCCTCTACACAAACAACAAATTCCCTAAAACAAAGATTAGGTAAAACATATTCTTCAAAATAGCATTTCCCTCTCCCCCCAAAGAAAAAAAAAACATGTAGGAATCACTGTAACAAAAGAAGTAAAAGATGTATGCATTGAAAATTACATTCCTTTGCAAAGGGAAATTGAATAATACAAAGACATGGTGATAAAATCAGTATGGTATAGATACAAAATAGGCTTGAGGATCAGTGAAACAGATTAGAAAGTGGAGACACAACTACAAACACTCTGCCACCTTATCTTTGACAAAGGATATGAACATATTTACTAAAAGACAGCCTCTTTAATAAATGGCTCCGCCTGGGTTTCTGCCTGCCAAAGACTGAAACTAGACCCATACTATCACCATACACTAAATTAAGTTAAAATAGATAAAAATGTAAATATTAAAATGGAAACATTATATCTACTGGAAGCAAAATTAGGCAGAAATCTTGGAAGACAGAAATAAGCAGAGAGAGAGAGAGTTCATGAATAAAATCCAGACCTAATAGGAAATAATGCAAGCAATCAACTACTGGAATTTCTCAACATCATAATTTTGCAGAGGTTAACTAGCCAGTTTAGTTAGATCCTGTTTGTGCACTAGTGTTTCATAGAGATTTGATTGGTGTTTGCTCCTATTTCAATACTAAAGTGTGACAATCTAAAAAAAAAGTCCAATAGGTTTTATTTTACTACCTTTCAACACTGCAATTATATGATGTTCTACAAACATTATAGTTAGTTAAGAATTGAAGTACAAAGGTCTAAAAATCTTGGAATTGGGTCAGGAATGCAGTTCAGGGGTAGAGGACCTGACTGGGAAGTGTGAATTCCAAAATCTTAGAGTTAGGAAATCCTTTGCCATCAGCCTGTCTATGTCTGTCTATAAGAAATGAGTTTCTTTCAGACACTGTACACTTGCAGTAGATTTGGATTTTACCCAATCAGATTATCTGTTCTCAACTGGTATTTTTACTTCATTCTCATTCAAAGTGATTATTGACACAGTTGGATTAAAATGTATAATATTGGTTGCTTTGTTGTATTTATTCCATTAATACTTGGTATTTTCTAATTTGAACTTTTCTCTGAACAGAGTCCTGCAAAATGGGCTCATTTACGTCCAGCCTTTCTCAGTTAGCATGACACTATCAAGTGAACCATAGCCTGACCATGAGTAATTGCTTAATTGTTGTTTCCCATTGAATGGGTATTTTGCAATTTATTTATCCATTCATTGTTTTATTGATATTTGGGTTATTTTAATATTTTTCTGATATAAAGGATACTGTTAAATATTTTTACATACCTTGAAACAGAATACTTGTCATTTATTTTTTATTTATAGCAGTGACACTTGTGAGTCATATGGTAACTCTATATTTAACATTTTGTAGAAGCATGCTTTTTTGTTTGTCAAAGTAGGTGTAATATTTTATAATTCCTCAATAATATATAAAGGTTATATTTCTCTAGATATTTGCAAATTGTTACTCTCCATCTTTATCATTAACGTATTTACTGTGGTTACTGTGGTTTTGATTTCCTTAAACTGATAACAATTTTTCAAAAAATTATGCATTTGGTACAGGGTCTCACTATGAAATTCAGACTCAAGTGGTCCTCCTGTTTTCAGTCTCCTCAGCCTTGGCATTATACCACCGGGCCAAGACAATCATCTGCTCATTGAACCAGGGGCGGGAAAGATACGATATTTAGTATTTGGTAATTTTTATTGGTTATTTAAGCATCATTTTTAAGAAATGTTTATGTATTTCCATAGACCAATTTTTAATTGGTATTTCTGATAATTGATGATTTGAAACATGTGTTTTTTTTTCTTTCTGGACATAAGTCCTTTGGTGAACATTTTCTCTCAGTTTTGGGAGTATCTATATATTTTATATTTATTAACAAAAGGTTTTAAATTTGATAGGTCCACTTATCTCTTATTATTCCTCATTGCTTTGCTTTGTGTTTTACTTACAAGAAATTGTTGTCTAATCCAGTATCAGAGAACTTCTCTACTATATTGTTTTCTGTGAGTTTTACAACGTTAGCTTTAATATTCAGGTCTATGATCTACTTTGAGTTATTCATCATATGTGACATGAGTATTTCTAACTTTATTGTACTGCACAAGGATATTGTGCTACTTAAGCATTATTTTTTGAAAAGAGTATCTTTGTCCACCGACTTGCTTTGACAAAAATTATGGTACTGAAAATGAAAAGGTTTTGTTTCTAAATTTTAAAATGTATATGATGAAACAATACCTTTATGGTTATGCCAGTATCATACTTACTATAGCTTTGTGGTAACATATATAATTGTTATTATTATTAGAAGTTCAATGAGGAAAATTTTCACATAGAAGACATCATCTTGGGCTACAGAGATAGCTCAGTGGTGTAAGTGCCTGCCTAAGCAAGTGTAAGGACCCTGGCCCCAGTGCAACAGGCTGTTCATGGCATGCAGAACCACTCACCAAGACCACGCATGGTGGCACACGTCTTAATCCCAATGTTGGGAGGACTAAAACAGGAGGATCACTATGTTCAAGCTGCATAGTGAGACCCTGTATCCCAAATAAAAACAAACAAAACACATCATGGAAAAGTTCGAACAGCTGACTTTTCATATGTTTACTTGTCATATGATTCTGCATTATGTCAAATACAAAATGTGTTATTTATTTTGTTTCCTTGCTTTCTTTTATAGCAGGAATATGAAGTCTAATGAATGACACACATTCAGTAACTTCACAGGACATTTGATTTGACTGACCTTGTCAGACACAAAACTTACATATTTTGTTATATAGGTCTTGCTTTAACTTGGCCTTAATGATCCAGAAGAAAAGTTTAGCCATGAGAGATGAAAAGTAAAGCCAAATTAGTGCACCACCCAGGAAAAAAGTTTAACCACGAGAGATAAAAAGTAAAGCCAAATTAATACACTGAGTTTTAAAAGTCTCAAGTCACCAGCTTCCAAATTGCCAGTTCTGCTGAAAACTCACAATTATTATGGAATATTGGACTATGCATTGAACTATTTTCTCTTAGTTCAGTCAGAAGAAATATTTGTTCCAATAGTCTTTAGAGAATTTATGTTTTCATTTTGTACTTTGAACAACTACTCTGAAGACAACATACATTGTATTGATTATAGTGGATGCCATTCTAATGTGTTCTGAAACTGACTCTGCTATTTCTTTCTTGTTGAAATTAATGAAAGAAAAAAAGATATTTGAATATTTTTTAAATTTATTTTAGTAAGATAGAAATTTTACATGGAAATAATTTAACATGTGAATTTTCTGCAAATGTCATTCAAGTGTTTATTTTAAGAACACTTTCATCATGAATAAATATAATTACACAGAATTAAAATACAAAGTAATTAACTGTATGACTATGAATGAAATATTATATTTGAACTAGAAGAAAAATAGCATAGGATTGTACCTAACAGTCTATGAAATGTACATTAATCTCAGAAATGAAGTAAAACCTATTTATTCATCAGGAAAGCTATTTCAGAAATACACTGATCAATGACAGTAGCTTGCTTAAATTTACAAACAATATGTCTAATAATTTATTTATTCCATCATTGAGCATGTATTATACTAAATATAGAATATGTGTCTCATAAGTCTGTACAGAAAGGATTCATTCTTTGATATAGGCATGTGTAACTGAACATGAACTGTTTAAGTCAATAAGTATACAAACAAGAGAATAGATTCCTATAGCAGATGGGTGAGTCAATAAAGAGTGGAAGAAGTTAAGTTTAAATTCATGAAAGATAAGTAGGGCTAGCATAATGAAACCTGGATATCCTTACTGTTGGGACATGAAATTTAAATTGTCTATCTTGCTTCAGCAAAAAGAAATTGTTCTGCGCTTGAAATTATATTCCAATACTGAAATTCCAGTGGTAGTTGTGAAAGTAGAGGTTGTTGAAAAAAGCCCAGGTTATGAAAAACAGTTGAATATTGAGGAAGAAACATTTTAGACATTAAGACAATGTAATCATATATTGTATTTGTCGATGTTGGGAAACTCAGGGCCTTTGGTTTTCCTGAACAGACTTATTTTCCATACATTTCTGCACACAATTATTGAAAGTTTCTGCTGTAAAGATTTCTTTTTGATGCTATTGTTTTTAACACCTTAGATCAGTGTTGCCATTTAACCTTTTACGCAAATCCTGAGCTAAGTATTGAAGAGTGGAATTAGATGATTATGGCTTTATGCTCTTGCCTGGCCAGACAAAGTTTTAAGGAAGAAATCCATGGCCTTTACAGAATCTACTAATCCATTAAGTTCTGTGTATTTTCTCATCTGGGCCAGGGCATGGAATGTGCATATTCTTAACTCTGTATTATGTAAAAGCATCCCAATTTGATTTTTAAAAATTCAGTCTAATTTAATTGAATACCATTCCTTGGTGAATGAAAGCAGAATTTGATGGCTACATATGTTTGGAAGAAAGAAATTTTCACCATAAAAACTGATATTTTAAAATTTCAAAACTTGCAGGGAACTGATTAATAACTGGTGGTTAACGTAAAATACTTTTTTCTGCAAAATGTAGTGATACTATTTTTAGGAATAAATAATAGCACTTAATCCCATATTCATTCTGTTAAAAACACATATATCTTGGGAAAATGAACTATTGTCAGAAAAGAAAATATTTTACTTTGAAAATAATTTTTATGGACCTGAGTTGAATATTATATTGCCAGTGAGATTAGTAAGCACTGAATAGCAACAGTGAAGAGTCACTCATCTCCTAGGGAAAATAACCGATTATTTTCCATCCCTGTATCTAAATGTTATCTACTCCAGGTACCAGAGAGAAGCTGTCAGTCAATTCCATTGCTGGGGTAGAAGAGTAGATGGTATAGTTTAATTTTTTATGGAAATTGATTTTCACCTTTTACATTTCTTGATTGAAATCTTTCCAGGTAATGGCACTGAAGAATACTTATAAAACTGCCATGACTTGGCTAATAACTATTATTATGATAAAATTTAATAAAAAAAACTTGTCTGCAATATGGGAACTATGAATAATTCATGTAATTTATTGCTTAAAATGTAATAGAGAGGAAAAGACTTGTAGAAAAAATTCTTAATGTATCTGGACAGGAATGGTAATTGGTTTTTGCAAATAATGAATCCTTCATGAAAAAGCCAACACTAACAAGGATAAGGTAGAAGATTCCACACAAAGGCAATCCTTCCACATGTCTGATATTTTTCAGGTAAGTAAGATAGATGAGTTTTTTAAAGAGAGCCATAAGAAATCACATACTATTAAAATTCTATTTAAAATGTTGTAATCCTTTTGAGTGAAAAATGGAAGATTTAAAACGAATATATATTTTATATCTGTAGATGATCTATAAAAAGTAACCTTGAGTCAAGTGCTCAAGTTTTAACATTTTCCTTTCTATATCATTTAACAGTTTTAGAAGACTGTTAATTAACTCTAAAAATTTGTATAAAGTCAATACTTAAAGCATATTTTTTTCTTGAAAAATGTTTTAAAATATTTAATTCCTTTGGTATGTAGCATTTTTTGCAAGAATATTTGTGTTTCATGTTTTGGTTATTTCAATTGATTTTTTTTAACTTAATTAATCTCTTTGCTACATGCTTCTATTGGATATTATCTGGTAGAAAAAATTTCAATAGCAGAGAAAGACCAAAATATATGTAAAAAGGCAAAGATTTTAATTATAAAAATGATAATTGCATAATTCTGCTGACATAGATTTTTGGCCTAAAGTTATAATCTTGTTTCTGTACCAAGTTGTTTGTGGTTATAGCTGTTTACCTCTTAAGTAATTTTAAAAGGCATATTTAATTGTAAATATATGGTGTAATTACTATGCATTAAGAATATCAAGGAATGGAGAGGTTAGTTTAATTATTTCAGTGTATTAGGATGTCTGGTTGCCCTGGAATGACTTGTTTTATATACATTGCTGGGCATAATTATCATATATCACCTTTATATGTAAGTTAGAATTGGTTAGAAAATAAATTATATCATCTTATGTATATGTAGCAAGTAATTAGTGTAGTGATTATGAATATTCTATGCAGTAAGTAGTTATAATTGTTTCAAAATTGCTACTAAATTTTCCCTATTTATATTAGATAATTAGGTTTAGAATCTATTTTTAGTGTCTTTTTGACACTATCATAAAGAAACAAACAATTAAAGGAACTAAGATATTTCAAATGCACTACATTCTATATTCTGTTTTTTAAAGATTTATTTTTTATTTTTTCTTGTTTCAGAACTTTTATTTATTTATTTATTTTTATGGCCGGCTCAGCCTGCCCTGAGGGCAGGGCTGGCACAGCATGTGGTGCCGGGGATTGAACCGTGGTCCCTGCAGCCCCTAAGCTTTCCTAAGCAGGTGCTTTAGACCACTGAGCCATCCTGCCATGCCCCTACATTCTATATTCTATTGCTCATGAAAATGAGAATATTTTCTAAGTTTATTAACATAATGTGGCAAGTATTCATTGGTCATTTAACTCATTGTGTTTCAGCAGTATGCCCCTGCACTTGAGAGTAGGTGGGCTGAGAGAATGAATTTATTATAGGTACCATGTATTACTATACATAATGCATCTTAGAATGAGTTGGGGGCACAAAATGCCAACAATGTCATGAATATCAAGGATTCGAGAAGTTAGTTTAATTATTACAGTACAGCTAGGATGTCTAGTTGCCCTGGAATGACTTGTTCTATATACATTTATGTGAAAATTTTGTTTTAATATACTACATATATGTATTACACTTATATATATGTTATACTCCACATCTTTTTTGTAATATGTATATAAAAATCATTCTTCCATCTCTTTACAAATATTATATTTTGAACACAGAAATATATGTGCGTAACAAGAGATACTGGAAAAGAATAGTTGATAAAGTTAAATTTATTTTAAGAAATTTTATAAAATCCCATAAAACTTGATTAAGACTAATCATGTATTGAAATGAAAATAAAATTACACATTCATAATTGGATTATCAGAAAAGTTTCCTTAAGCAGACACAGTACATAAAAATAGATATTCCCTTAAGTTGTCATATGAATAGCTTTATATATATGAATAAATAGCTTTACAATAATAAGTTCCAATTTATAATCTTATGGAGCAATTTAAACATGAAAAGCATATATAATGCTTATGGTTTGAATAATACATATTTGTACATAAACAATGTATGCAATCTCATTGGCTGTCCTAGAAGACACTAGGAAAATAATTCTTTTTTTGAAGTTGTAGGCAATCAATTGCTTATTTTCTTTTTTTGGTGCACTCTATATTCTATGTTAACCTAATAATTCATGGAGAAAATATTCTTTTATATAAATAGTTCATCCAATAAATTATAAGAGTATAACAATGAAGTATCACTATATTTTAAGCCAGATTAATGAATTTATGTACATAGGTAGGTTTTTTCAATGAATTTGAATAGAATTAACCTTAAAGAACCAGATATAACAGATTGCAAATGAATGTACATCACAATTACTATGCAGAATAATTTCTAAAATTCAAAACAGTTTCTAGATTTAAATGTGAAACAGTTTCTATCAACTCGCAAAAACTATTGAGAAATGTTATTAAATACTAGAGAAAAGCAATTAACAAAGTAGTGAAACTACCAGAATAAACAGAAATTATTTTCAACACATTCAAAATAATCTGAAAGGAGAAAGAGATAAATATAAAATATACATGAGATAACCTGGTTATTTCCAGCATATTAACTTTGTCTCCTTTGTTAAACTATTCCAGATAATGGAAATCTCACAAGATTGACAAGAACTGAGTATCAACTTCTTTGGCTTGTTATTAATACTATGATTGTGTTTTTGAGAAACTGCTATTTTCAGAGCTGAGTATAAGATATATACAAAGATGATAACTTCTGATTTTATCTTTTCAAAAATGTTAATTAATTAAAATTTAAATTAAACATTTCAAAACAATATTCCAAAATTAAAATTAAATTGTGAGTCCAATAGACCAGAATGTTGTGTACCATATGTGAATCTGTGATCAATTCAGAGAACTCACATTATATTTGAATGGTTCAATATATATAAAAAATATCAACTCAGAGAAAGTTTTCATGATAGTAAAGAATTACTAAGAATAAAGCATAAGATAAAGACTGAAATGGCAACTATATGACCAGAGCTTCTAAAAGTTTGAGGATAGGGTATCACACGAAGTTCTAGCATGTCATATACATGGGCAGTGTGCATGATCCTTACTGGTTGCTAGGTGTCACTTGTGGGACTGAGCTATTGCTATTTCCTTGATATTTACCCTATAGACCCAGACATAATCTTTATCCAAAGGGTGCAGGAAAAGTCCATTTGTAGAATATGCTGATGGAAGTACTTTGCTGCTGTATACAAAAGAATAGTTGAAAGACTGTTGTATACCTCTTTTTCACCTGTGTTTAATTGTTTGCTTTATTTTCTGGGTTCTTTACATTCTCATTCATGGAACTGATCCTTCTCTAGAATATCTGTTAGTAGTCTATTTAGGGTTGACTTTGTCATCATGAAATTCTTTAGTTGTTCTATATCATGAAAGTATTTCACTTCTACATTATACTTGAAAGGGAGTTTTGCAGGGCATGGCAGTCTGGGTTACAAATTGTTTTCTTGCAAGACCTGTAGTACTTTGCTTCATGTTCTTCTTGACTTAATTGTTTGTAATGAGAAATCCGCTGTTATTCTGATTGGCTTTCCTTTAAATGTGATCTGTTTCTTTTCTCTAGTGGCTGTTAGTACACTGTTCCTGTTCTGAATTTCTGGGATCTTGATTATTATATTGCTGGGTGTGATTTTAATTGAGTTGGTGCTATTTGTAATTCTGTGTGCTTCAGTCACCTGAATGTCAGATTGTTTCCTCATATTTGGGACGTTTTCTGCTATTGCATCTGTCCATATTTTTATATCATTTGTACTGATTGCTTCTTTCTCATTGATGCCCATTAGTCTTATGTTGCTCATCTTTGCATTGTCTTGCAGATCTTGAATTATCTTTTTCCTGCATCTCAGTGGTTTTAAGAGATCTTTTCACTAGCTATAGTGGTGTCTTTAAGGACTGAACGTTTATTTTCACCTTCACTGAAACAGATTTTCCAGCTTGTGATTGAGGTTTTAATTTCCCATATGGCACCTTGAATCTGTTTCATGAATTTTATTTCTTTCCTATATTGCTCCTTTAAGGATTTCATTATTTTTCTATTCCCCTCTACTTTTTTTATCAGCGTCTTCTTTAGAAGCACTTAGTACTTCTTTTACTATAGTTATAATTTTATTTTGCTTCAGAAATTATTTCTGATCTGATTTCTTCTATACTTTTCTGTTATTGTTTTTCAGACACTATTGTTTTAGATATTTCAGGTGTGTGATTTACAGTTTCTTCTATGCTTTTGTCTCCTGCATTTGTTCTGGGTGGGCTTGGATCCTGAGACTGCATTTTGCTTCTTCTCTTTATCATTTCTATAGCACTATCTTCTGACCTTTGGTGTAGAACTTTGGTAGAGTTCTTACCTTGGCACCAGATCTGGATCTACCAACTTCAAACTGATCCAGATGGGTGTGGCTTGGGTCTGGCTGCTGAGCCACTTCTTCATGCTGCAGCCCTGAAGGTGACCCCGCTGTGCCACTCTGGCAAGATGTTCTGTTCCTGGATCAGCTGGGTGGGTCTTTTCTCTAGCTTATCTGTGGGGAATTTTGCTGCCAGGTTCCACACCAGGTGTGTCTGATGGATGAAATTGCACTCACATGCCAAGCCTGGGTGCTGGGTTGAGTAAGTTTCATGAAAGCAGTTCCTTGAGGTATCACTCCATACTTGGCTGGCTCCAAGGCAGACTGGCACATGGAAAAGTGCAGCAGTTCATGGTGGCAGAACAGCAACCTGATTTTATATCTTTAAAGTAGAATGTGATAAACTGTTAAGGACACAGATGGAAGAAAGTTTTTTATGCATTTTTGTTTATTAAATCTAACTACATATAACTGCATATGTTCTGCTATAGTCTCTCATTCTGTATCTACATATGTGCATATACATATATACATGCATATTTGCATACAGTACATATATTCTATAAATATTTTATTTGTTTTATACATATATATGTATACATATCTGTATGGAATATATACACATACTTCCTTATCTTACTTCTAGCTCCTATAGATTTTTTTTCCTAGGTGATTTTCTTTCATGTAAAATAGGTATACTTTGTGCTCTTTAGATTGCTTATTTCAAAATTTGTTTTTTCTATTTACTCTAAACTTAGTAATGGTCTACATTTAAACATGAAAGCTGCTTTTCTAGGATTATATATCTTATCTATTGATGCTATTAATTCAAATACATAAGAAATTTATAAAAGTATATTTTATTTAAAATAATGACATATAATTTTCTCCTGTTGGTTTGTGTGTAAAACCCTTGAATGATATAATATTTCATTGACGAGATTTATAGTATTTAAATAGACTTCTCTGCTTAGTTGTGTCAAGACACCAATTATATCCTTTTATTCCTCATAAATTACATTTTAAATCGTACAGATGATACAGTTCAGTGAACGGCAATGTTGAACTTTGAAAATCTTTTCATTCTCTAAATTATTACAGTCATGGAATAATGACAACATCTAAACGTCTGAAGCAACAGTAACTCAATTGTTTGGTGAATTGGATAGATGTGTTATTTCATCTAGAATAACATGGAATAACAGAATTATATCCTAATGAAAGAACTGAATGTTAACCTTGAGAGCCAGCCTTTACCTACTCATTGCAGTATTATGCATAAGTTTAGTTTAAAAAGTGATTCATCTGGTAAAATAAAGAATAATGGTGAATCTGTGCTAACCATGATTTAAATTAGAGCCCTTTTTAAACTTCAATGTATTAATTATATATGCATAAAATATGTGTTACATTAACATACTTGCTATAAGCAGTTTCTATGACAACAAAGAAGCTAGAAGATGCTATTGATTCATTCGAGATGGTTTCCTAGGTTATGACCAATTTATCAGACATAATTATTTTATCAAAATGACAGGCAATAGTAACTATAAAATAAGGGCTAACAGTTCACTGTTTAAAATATTCCTCTTTTAAAGTATATTGCCATAATGAAATGATTTTTTCTACTTGTAGCTGGGGAAGATGTAATTGAACAACAAATAAAAGCTGCATGTTAACTGTGCTCTGACATATAATATTGCTATTAAATTTTAAGTAAGCAGATTTATATTTACCTGATATATAGGTGAAAATGTAAATATTTATTCCTGAAACTGTTGAAAAGAATCATCATACCTTTCAGATAACACAGAAGCTTAAGATAAATTACACATCTGACTCTTTCTCAAATATGTAACTTCCCTGTCATAGGCTGTTTTTCAATTTTAAAACATTGTCAGTTACAAAGAAATGGTGCTTGCTTTTTATTTACCTTTGTTTCTGTGCTTTTGATGGCTTTCTCAAGTAATGATCAAGACAAACATCTTGAAGATTTTCCCCTGTATTTGCTTCGAGCTTTACTATTTTATGTATTAATTTGCATTTAATTCATTTTAAGCTGCTTTTTTGTAGGAGATGGAGTCCAAATTTTGTGTGGTTATCCAAATTTGTCAACATGTTTGCTTAGCCACTGTGTATTCTTGCTCATTGGACTCTTTTACACTGCTTAATTTTTTAATTGCTACTCCATTCCACAGTTCAATGTGCTTGTTGGTAGAAGAGTGCTAAATTGTTTGTATTACCATAGCTTTACAATAGATTTTGAAATTGAGTGATGTCATGCATCGAGATTTGATCATCTTTCTCAGGACTGAATATTTGATATTTTCATAGATTCATCTGAATTTCAAAATAGTTCTTTCTGTATCTCTGTAGTATTTTCCTTTTGCATTTTGGTACAAATTTAATTGAATCTGTATAATTTGGAGATGATATGTACACATTAAGGACATGAAGTCTTTCAACATAAGAAAATGGAATGTCTGTCCATTTATTTATGTCTTTATTATTCTTAGCTGTGTCAATACTGTAAAGTATATGCATTTTTCACTTTGATTACATTTATTCTAATGTATTTAATTTTATTTTTGAATCTCCTAGAAATGTGAATTTAAAGAATTCTCTGGAATCTTTTGTCGGCTCATAACAAAATAAACTATGTTTGATTTGTTTTTTAATCTTGCAAAAGTATGTTGTTAATTTCCATATACTTGTCAATTTTCTAGTTTTCTGTTTCTAATTTTAGTTTTATTTCACTTCAGCCACAAAAATGTTTGACATAATTTCCTTATATTAACTTTGTCATTAATTGTTTTGTAACCTAAATTGTGACAAGTCCTGAAGAACATTCCCTGTGCCTTCAAAAAGGTGCATATTGTTCTCCTACAGGGTAAGATGTGTTGAATGTATCTGTAGTGTTGATTTGGTCTATTGTACCCTATTATATTCATTGTTAATTTATTAATATTTTCTTTGAATATTATGTCCATTATTAAAACAGTTATTAACTTTTTTTACTATTTTATATTGTTTGAAAGTACTACCTCCAACTATATTAAATTTAGTTTGTATATTATGTGGTACGTTGTTAGATACATATATAGTTACAGTCATAATTGTTTTCCAAAAATTGTTGCTTTTTCTCATTAGATAAGGTTTCTTGCTCCATTGTTACAGTATTTGACTAAAAAAATTATGTCATTAGATATAGTATATTCATTCTTGCCTTCTTTCGGCTGCTATTTGGTGAAATATCTTTTGCTATTCACTTATTTTCAGTCTATCTGTGTATTTAAATCTAATGCTTTCAAAGGCTAGTGCATTTTATGGAAACCGCATATGTGTGTCAAATGATAAATACAATTTGAAGTTTGGAAGGAGAGTGTCCCACCATCCTGGGGCTCAGGAAATGGGAAGATTACAGGAACACAGTAATTGCAAATCTGCCTCTCCAGATCCCACTATTCCTCATTCCCTTTTCCTTTCTCTGAGCACCAGGTTCACAATTAAGCCACTTGAGGGCAATAAATATTTCTGGGGGTTAATCCCTCAGATTCACCAAAATTATGCTTCCCTGTTTATTTTTATTTTGGTATCTTTACCTAACCCACAGTTCTTACAAATAATTACTGTAGGAGTCATGCTGGAAAATTTGGTAATCATAGCTATTGTATCAGGGGTTGTATAGTTGAGGAGCTTTTTTGTTCAAAGGTTATGCAAATAATCAGTGAGTAGAATTAGTCTGAAATTTAAAGGGATTCTTCAGGTAGATAGTGAGTTACCTTTTCTCTTAAAAGAATAATTTTCTTATTGAATAGTTGTGAATTAACTGTGAATGCTAACAGTACAGAAGGTGTAAAGATCCACTATTACAGCGTTCATAAGAACAGCTACCAGTTTTGAAATTTCCCTTTTAGCATTTTTATCCCCAGTTCCTGATATCTGTAAAAACTCTTATTTAGTAAATCATTTATTGTAACTAGTTTTAATGTTCAATTTACACTTCAACTGGTCAAAATCAGAGTATAATGTAAGATAAAATGAAACTTGAGTTTTAATGGTTTCAAAAAAATTCTAAAGTGAACTGCTTGTAGTCAGCCTGTATTTGGGTCTTCATGTCTAAATCCACTTTACCACTCCGTGTTTTGATTCAGTAATTTAATTTCCTTATGTTTATATCCATATTAACTGTTAAGGACTTACTATTTATAAATACAAATTGTGTCTATTTGTCTGACAGTACTCTTGGATAGAAGAGTTACTCTCCTCCTATTTTCACAGAAGCTGTCAGTCCATTATTTTGTACCATATAAGGCTTCTTCTGCCAAAACTGCTACTATACAGCTGGGAGATCCATTATCCATGCTACCATCTTTTCCTTGCTGTTTTCCAAACTATCTTTAACTTTTGACAATTTAAATATTTTCTTACTTTCATAATTACTTCTTTGCTCTAGTTTAGGAAGAACTCTGCATTAAAATTTAAGTGTATATATTTTAATAGTTTTAACACTGCAATTTTCAATTTAAATATTTTTTGATAGAAAATATAGTTTATATGACTCTAATATTTCAGTATTTTTAGTTTCATCTTATTGAATATGTATTGGTTTCATAAATCTATGCTTTAAAATGATACCTTTAATGTAGATTCAATGTTTAATGCCCATTAGATAAATGCTAATAATTTAGTTTCAAATCATTTCAATATTTATGATATATAAATTATGAAAATATGTTACCACTCTCTTTGTAATTACCTCTTCATGCTTAATTCTATTATATGACTCTCTGCTTTATGTTGCTTTTTTTTGTGGCAGGGCATCAGGAATTGAACTCAGAACCTTGTGCTTGCCAGGCAAGCACCTACTCCACTGAGCTGTCTTCCCAGCCCCTAACTCTCTGCTTTAGATACGTGGAGATAGGATTTTTATTAAAGCTGTACAAAATTAGAATTGGATAATCCTAATGGTGAGTTAAAATGCTACATTAACACAAAATAGTGATGATTTCAAAAAGATGTGAGCACCATTCTCTCTCATAAAAAGGAAGCCAATGGTGGCCTGTAATCTTTATAGATACAAGGACCTAGGCTTCCTATCACTTTTCCATGGTATTTCTCTGATTTTCATTAAAGCCATTTCACATTTCAGGAGTTGCACTACAGGCCCAGTAATTATATCTGTATTCTCAGACTTTTCCCCAGACCACTCAAAGCTCTTCAAACTCTCTTCTTGGGACACCAACAAAATATTGAATTAAGAGAAAGTGGTTGTACACATAATTCAATGTTCCATAATCACAGTGGGTTATTTGCAAAATTGGCAATAATAGAAGCTGTTGATTTAAGCCTTTTACAACTTGGTATACTAATCTAGCTTTACACTTTGTTCCTCATGGTTAAACTTTTCTGCTGGGTGGTTAAGGGTAGTTCTATCAAAATGCCATCAACATACCTCACAGACCTGGAGAAATCATTCCTACCATTTTTTGGTACCAAAAGAGACCTAGAAATGCAAAGACAATCCTGAGTGATAATGACAAGGCAGGAGGGATTACAATTCCTGACCTAAAGTTATACTACAAAGCTACCTTGATAAAATCAGCATGGTATTGGCAAAAAATGGACCTGAGGATCAATGGAATAGATTAGAAGATGCATAAGAAAATGCAAACACTTAGCCACCTTATCTCCAACAAATGGGTCAAACATGTGTACTGGAAGAAAGAGAGCCTCTTTACCAAATGGTGTTGGAAAAACTGGCTCTCCATATGCTGAAAACTAAAACTTGATCCAAGTCTATCATTATGCACTAAACTAAAGTTGAAATGGATTAAGATGTAAATATTAAAAGAGAAACATTAAATCTCCTGGAAGAAAAAGTGGGAGAAAGTCTTAAAGATATTGGGGCATGCAAAGAGATCATGGACAAAAATGAAAATGCATATTTATCACTTGAAAGAATCAACAGCTGGGACCTCCTGAGGCTAAGAAGCTTTAGCACGTCCAAAGAAATTACCAACAGAGTAAAAAGACAACCCACAAATTTCGAAAATATTTTAACTAATAAGTATTCAGACAAAGGTCTTTTATCTAGAATTTATAAAGAAACAAAAGCCATTAGGGCCCCAAAATTGAAAGACCCAATTCAGAAATGGGCATCTGAACTGAACAAACACTTCTCAGAGAAAGAAATTCAGTGAGCCTATAAATACATGAAGAAATGCTCCACATTGCTAGCCATTTGTGAAATGCAAACTGAAATAATACTTAGATGCCATCTCACTCCAGAAAGAATGGCTATCATGAAAAAATCAACCAACAACAAATGTTGGAGAGGCTATGGGGGTAAAAGAACCCTTCTCCAATGCCGGTGGGAATGCAGACTGGTCCAACCATTATGAAGAGCAATGTGGAGACTCTTTAAAAAATAGAAATAAAATATTTAGTTTTTTTCATAACTAATTGATCAGAATTTTATCAGATGGATTCCTGTAGCTATAAGGCACTTTTCACAAAGTGTAGCACTTCAGTTGCATACGTTATGTCTCAAATTGTTTACTTTTAAGAAACTGGGGAAAGGATACCAGAGGTGACTAGACATAAGCCTCATTTGTCACAATCTGATGGCCAACATACACCAAATATGGAAAACTAAGACCTTGAAAGCAGACTAAAGACCAACCTAGAGAGGCAAATTCGGAAAGAAGCCACACAATAACACAGGTTCTTCCCAATTCGTTTTTTGTGGTAATTAACGATGAAGGTAAGAAGGACATTAATCAGAAATATGTATTTCTGAGCTCTATTCTGCACTGGTGCTCTGGATACATTTGGAACTCTTCTCCCCATAAACTCTGGGACTAAAAAGATAAGAACATTACACCTGTAAAAGAATGTAGAAATTCGTAATACCTATGATGTTTCTGTCAGGGCATGGGTTAACATAAAGAGTCCGAGCCATGCTCAATGAAATGCAGGTTTTGATGTATTCAGTGAGATTTCTATGAAGTCAGAACCATAAAAATTATGCATTATAATTTTTCAGTTATTAGGTCTATGAAGCACTGCACTAATTATCTATTATCTAATTATTACTTTCATTGACTATTTGTTGTTAGTGTTACATTCCCATTGTTCTAATCTGGAAATTGAATCTTAGAGACATTGTTTAATTTTTATTTCATCACAATTACTTTGTGGCCAGTTTGAGATTGATAGACATATCCATCTGACATCTAAGCCATTATGATATGATGAACTCTAATTATATATGAAAGTAGGCAATTAAGAGAGATTCTCTTAAAAAAAAATTAGACAATTGTAACTGAATGAGATTTCCTGAGAGACATATGTCCTGGTTTTCATTCTGTTCATGACACATTATAAAATAGCAATCAAGTGAAATTGCAGTGTGTGTCTTGAAAAAGTTTTCAAGGAAATTAAAATAAACTGTCTTTATAATCTCTCTCCTTTTATTTTTATTTTTGTGGTACGAGGGATTGAACTTAGGACCTTGTGTTTGCCAGGCAAATGCTTAATCTACTGAGCCATCTCCCCAGCCCCTATAACCTCACAGGCTATAGACAATTTCATTTACCCAATCTGGACTTGCAAACATAAGTAGGGAAATTGCTTAAACTACAAGATATGCATATTATATATAATTATATATGTAATAACTATATATTATATTACATATAATAACTATATATAACTATAAGACAAATATATATATATATATATATATATATATATATATATATTATTCTGAGTTATTTAATGTAAAGCACAGTATTTAATCAGAATTATCTGGAGATTGCCTATGTCACATTAACACATGGTCACCTAGAAGCACTTGAATGTCCTTATGGTGGAATACATTTTTTTTTTTTATTCCCAAAGGAAACATGAGATTCCAGATCACATTATTTCTGTATACAACCTTTTGTTAAAAACACAGTCTCTGAATAATCAAGAAAATGATATACTGGAATAAGGAGTTTTACAGGAAGAAGGAAAATGAAGACACATGGATACACAGAATAAAGATGGTCATGGAAAAACAAGTAGAAAATGGACTGACACAGCCACAAATATATCAGTGCTAGGATATATACCAAGGAGCAGAAGTTACAAAGATTAAAACAAGATTCTTCACTAGAGCTAACAAGAAAGAAGTTTTGCCTAACTCACATTGATTTTAGGCCTCGATTTGCCAAAAATTGAAATCATTCTAACCTCTTTTAGCCACTCAGTATGTAGTACCTTTTACATGAAAACACTGTAAATTTAGAGACCCGAACCGCACCGCTGGGAGCTGAGCCTGCTCACCCGCCGCGGGTAAACTCCCTGCGCCCCTCTGCCCAGCCTCTGCGTTCCCGCGACTAACTTCCTGTTCCAGCCAGACCAAAACGGCACCGCTGGGAGCTGAGCCAGTGCGCCAGCTGGGTCAGGATCCTTGGCCTGCCTTCCCTTTCCCAGCCCCCCCCCCCCTTTTTTTTTTGAACTCCTCCAGCCCACGCTCCAGCACCGAACCCATTAAATAGCCCGTTTGGTAACCGATCTGGTCCACGAGCCTACCAGGACTACTCAATCCCAAAGCTCCACCTCCACCTACAGACCACATCCTCCAGGATTCACAAAAGCTAGCAGCCAGAGCGCCAACACGAGAGTCAGGAACCTCTGTAGAAGAACCACCTTGGAGTCTCCAGACCAAACGCCCATAGTCACAGCATAACACCACCAAAGTGCAGAGGTCGCTTCCATACAAAATGATAACAACAAGGAGTAGGAGGCAATCTCAGGACCCGTGCCCACCCAAACCAAATACAGAAGACACTGTCATGAAAGAAAATGAGAATTATACAGATGAAACCTCTGAACTGGTAGCATCTGAGGCAGACACACAAGTGCGGAAACTTATAGAGCAACTGAGATCAGAGATAACATCTGAAGTAAAAAAAGAAATACATGAAGTGGAAAAACGGCTGGAGAAACGTATAGAGGACATCAGAGAAGAAATAATATCTAAAGTTGACAAAGACATGCCTAAATCAATAGCATCCCAAGTAGGGGAACAACTACACAAAAGTAGAAAGGAGAACAGAACAGAA
>PVJA010024034.1:0-32324 GCA_004027025.1 Myocastor coypus | reverse complement strand
ATCCCTTTCCTCTGAGGTCCCATAATCTCCTTGACCAGGAAATTTGGGACACCTCTGAGTTATAGGATATTACAGCACAGGTTCTCTTATATCCTGGGTCTTTATTGACCTTGAAAGGCTAGGTCCAAAATATTGGCTCACCTTATAGCCCTTCTTTTTCTCCAATTGTCGGTCTGTTAACTTACATTCTCAACCCTCCAGCAGAAAAGCTTTGTGATACTATTACTGTATAACATAGGTACTGGGCTTATCATCACTGGCTTTCTGAGTATCAAATATCTTTGACTTAGCTTGGAAATGATATTTTCTGGCCATCATTGATATTCTAATAACTTTCTATACAATGTGATATAAGCAGTTACACAATTTTGACACAGATATTTGGAAATTCAAGGAAATACAAAATTGTAGCCTGTCAAGAATATGGTTTTTGGCCCAGTCTCTTATTTTCAAGTACTACTCTTGAGAGAGAGAATGACAGTAACTGAGTTTAAACCAGGAGCAGTACATATCAAAAAGACAAGAGTGACATGTATTCCAGACATGGTTTTAGCGTTACATTGTGCTATAGTCAATATGCTGAACCTTTTGAAGGTTCTTGAGACCAATATCTGATTCATCTTGTGTACATAAGTGTATGGTTTTGCTATTGATGTTTTCTGCTAAAAGGAAACATGCTTTCCTCTGCCCAAGTGCCATCCTTCCGTCCGTGATGTGGTGCCTTTGCCATGTCTGCCAGGAGCTCACTCTACCTTGCCCTGCAACAGCCCCTCCCTACTGGCTCTGATCCTCGTGTAAATGCATGACCAAGTGTGCCCCTTCTTGCCCAGGGATCCTCCCACCTCACCTTTCTTTGGTGGCCACATATTCTAGAAGGAAGCCTTCACCCCCTCCTCTTATCCTCTCCCCCTACTCATCTCCCAACCCACTGCTGTCTAGCGGGCTTGATCACACCAGTTGTTCCATGGAAGTCACTTCGCTTCGGACACAACTGGCTTCACAATGGTCCCATCTGGCGAATCCCTCCCCTGGCAACCCTTATGGACTGAGCTTCTCCCTACTGCTTCACATTTGGAGAAGATTAAAAAATAATCTTTCTGCCACAGTCTTTGTGGTAGTGTTGGGCTCACTCTCCTGCCTGCATCACACCCGCTCTGTAGCTTGGGTGGTCCCTGCCGTGTTGGTGTCCCCTGGGTCCTGCCCTTGACACTGCTTCCCACGCATTCTGCCTCTTGGGCTCCACCCTTAAGGTAATTCTCATCTCTAGCCTTTGAACAGCTGCTCATGCAAGAATATCAAAGACCCCGGAAGGCCCTTACCGGATGCCCTGAGGCACTCCCCATGTGTTTTCATGGAAAACATCACCCTTCCCTAAGTGGCTCTCTGCTGTCATTTTCTGTAAAAACTTACGTCAGCCTAGGCCCCATTCTCTTCCTTCATCACCTGCTTAGTGCTTCCTAAGTTAGTATTTCATTGCTACGATCTTTAGTTGTCTAAATGTGTAGGCTCATGGCTATCCAACATATCTTTATTTGTTTTCCAGTTAAGCTTTTCCATTTGACTTCAAGGCATTGGTGGTTCATGTGTGTGCCTCTGTCTGTGTATGTGCCTGTGTGGCGTGTTAAAAAAAATATATGATACATATGCTTCTAAATGCAATCCAACAGAAAGGCAAGGATTTCCAGCGTGAGAAGCGGTGTGCTGAACCTTAGTAGCAGTTTGTGAGAAACCTCACCTAGGGTTTTGTTCAAAGAATTTTAACAAGAGATCTGAACATGAGGCAAGGTAGTGTGAAATTTCTTCCATGGTTTTGACTGTTGAACACAAGAGCAAAACTGTTTGTCGGTTGCACTGGCGTTGTGTGTCTGTGCTGCTTCACATGCCAGCTTTGTAAGAAATGTCATCACAAAAGATGACACTTCAGTCTATGATTACAACCCTGAGACCCAGGTTTAGAGTTCTCACGGAAATCACCCAGCTCTCCTTGTACAGACAACGTCTGTCCATCGAGATCCAATGTCAAGGAGATGCTGATGGTAGGTTTTTGGTTGTTGTTTGTTTGGTGTAAATCGGGCAAGGGGAGCTTGTGCCCCAAGCACCCTGGTGAGCCCTGAATGTTACAAGGGCTGAGGAGTGCGTAGAAGAAAAGAGCCTGAGAACTGCACAAACGGTTTCCTCTTCTGTCCGAACGGCACTGTCACACCTTCCTTCCGGGACAGTGACTTGCGTCAAGTAGAAACGTGGTGTCCTCGCCTCTTTATGAATCAGTCCCGGCACAGTGAGACTTCCGCCTCGTCCCCAAAGTCAAGATGAGCATGAACGGTAAACGTCTTGGTCTGTTGATTGCACTGAGGCAGCCGCGACAGCACACAAAGACGTTCGAGAAAGAAGAGCTCAGAACTGCTTCAGAGTGTGGCAAGGAGGAGGGGAAGGGGCGAGTATTTTGAAGGAATGCATGGCAATATGTTTTCCAGTGTCTTAAATTTAAAAAAAAAAAATGCAACGTGCAGCGCATTTTTATTACACCTTGTACCAGTTTTAGTTTTAATGAAATGTAACTCTTAGCAGAGGAAGAGCAAGTTATCACTAGTCATGTACACATTAGTGTGAATTAGTTTCCTTTTAAGTGAGTACAATAGAGTATATAGTGAGACAGCCTGGAGGCTTTAGGTAGTGGGTAGCAAGAGAGTGAAGGGCTCCCCAGGGCACAGAGCCAGGCAGCTGGAGCTCTGCACTCACACTCGGTCAGCTTCCCCATTCAAGCCAGCCCTGGCATGCGGTGTTTGACCCAACTGGGCTCACGTCACAATAATTGGTGCTCTTGGGGAAAAATCAAGGTCTAAAAGTTTTCTAATCTAAAATACGAGTCTCCTCTCCTCTCCGCTCTCTCCTCTCCTCTCTTCTCCTCTCCTCCTCTCCTCCCCCCTCTTCTCTCTCCCCTCTTCTTCCTCTCTCCTCTCCCTCCCTCCCTCCTTCTCCCTCCCTCTCCCTTCCTCCCTCTCTTCTCGGTTGCTTTTACTTAGCTAGAACATAATTAAATTTGAATTGGGGCCAAAACCAATTTGTGAGACAAGCATTTGGTTAATGATATTGAGCCAACCAGGTGAAAAAAAGAAAAAAAAAAAAAACCTCAGCAAGACTTCAAAAGGGCCAATAAGCACTTTGTGATTGAAATTCAGTCCTCTTCTCATCCTTCCTCCTGTTAGCTGGGACAAGAGCTGGAGTCCCTCTTGGGACCCGAGATTCTCTTGTCTTGAAGTTGGGTCTAGGCCCGTGCAGGCGCGCACCGACTCCTCCGACAGGACAAAGGAACCTCTGGCTCGATGAACAGATTCGGACAGAGCACAGCGGCCCGAGTTAGCAGGGGAACGTTGGGATGGGGACAATCGTGTGGGGAAAATGAAGGGTCAGAAGCAGAGTGGCCAGCTGCTTGGGGCCTGAAGCTCTGGAATATGAGAGTGGGAAATTTAAAACCAGAGCAGATGCAGTGCCACAGGCAAGGTGTCTGGGGATCACTCATTCACCAAACAAGGTATTTGGGGGGTGCAAGTGACCTCACAGCAAATGCTCAACATCCCTCCTGCATTTTCCTGATGAGGAAAGGCACTTGCCCAAGGTCACCCAGGGGCGGTCGGCCAACCAGCAGCAAAGAGTGGTGTGCACTAGCTGCTTCTTCAAAGGAGAGACTGCCGGAGCACACGGAGATTGCCGCTCCCAGCGCCCACGGCCCCGGCTTGCTCAGTCTGCGCCGTGCCTGGGACAACTTGGCAGGGCCAGCTCTGCCTTCTCCCAGCTTCTCCCAGGACCACTTCTGGTGAGTTCACTAGAGGTACCTAGGGACAGGAAGGAGTCTGTGCAGTCTATGTGTGTGTGTGTGCGCACATGTGTGTTCATGCATGCACACCAGGCAAGCAGGATTCATGAGCTTTCTCTTACCATCCAGTACCAGGGCCCAAAACCTGTAGAGCGCTTACTATTTGGGGTTCTCTTTGCTTCCGCTGCCTTTTCTTGAAACGGGCTGCTCTTTGGGGCTCTCCTGAGGATGTGTTAGATAATGCTCCCCTTCCTACTAATGAGCTTCCTGAAGGCAGAAATGACGCCAGCATTTCTGTCAGATCCTTGGTATTCCCAGCTGAACACAAAGGGTTTTTTTTTTTTAATAAAATCTATGTATGGGTAGATGGGTGTATGGGTGTGTGGATGGATTCAGGAATGCACAGATGGAAAGATGGCTGCAGGATGGATGGGAGGTGGGTGCATGGATGGGTGGGTGGATGAATGGATGGGGAGTGGATGGGTGGGTGGGGATGGACGAACAGAGGGGTGGGGTGGATGAATGGGTTGGTGCATGGATACATGGATGAAGGTAGGTGAATGGATGGGTAGGTGGATGAATGGATGGAGCATGAATAGATGGGGCGTGGGTGCGTGGAGGGGTGGGTGGAGGAATGGGTGAGTGGGTGATTGATTGGATGGGAGGGTACGAATGGATGGGTGGGTAGATGAACAGCCAGATGGGTGCATGGGTTATGGATGATACGCAGCAAGTAGATAAGTGAAGAATCTGCAGCTCAGAAAACTTCAGTAAGGTCACAGACATAGTTTGGGTAGAATTAAGACTCCTGACCCAGTGCTCCGCATGGGCTCTCAGCACTGAGAAATCTTAAACTGCAGCGGCACACGTGGGGATGAGCCGGAAGTTGGAGAAACTTCTCGGTGGGATCCAGCTAAACATGGTTGCACAAATTCCCCTAGGGCTTGGCAATGGCCCCCGAGTGGCGAGAGCTCTCGGCCTGGCACTGACGTCGGCGTGCAAGCTGAAAAGCAGGTTCCCTGTCCACACAGCGTGTCATGTCTGCCAGGATGCCACACAAGGGCTAGTGACCCTCGCTAGCTCCAAGTGGCATGTTTCTGATGTTAACAGGCACCTCGGTCCTATGAACTTATTTGGTCAATGAATAATAATATCAACCACAAGAAGAACAGTTACGATTACTGTACTCGCCTGCTGGATGGGAGTTCTTTAGCCGAGAGATTCTTCCTCCCTGATGCTATTTGGGAAATCTGGAGCTAAATATAGGCAGCGACAGGCACTGCAAACACCATCACCTCAAATTAGGAAACAGTTTGCGCCTCCCAGCCACAGTCCTGTGTCAGACGCTCTGAGATGGCGCTGGCAGTCACAAGAAGACTGCTTCTTCCCGTAAAAGAATTTACATCTGCTTCTGCCGATGAGCTGCCCCGGGGAATCTGTGGAAGGGTTTAGAGTGGGGGCGAGGGGCTGTGTTGGACATCACCCCAGTCCTCAGGGAGGCTGGGCTACAAAACCCCTACTAGGTAGTTAGTTAGCACCTGCTACAATACAGCTCTGATTTGGCGCGAAGTAGCTTGCATAGGTCACCTCTAATCCTCAGGGCCACCTTGAAAAGGTAGTCCCTCAAGGCCACACAT
The DNA here is from genome assembly GCA_004027025.1 of Myocastor coypus. Lineage (NCBI taxonomy): Eukaryota > Metazoa > Chordata > Mammalia > Rodentia > Myocastoridae > Myocastor > Myocastor coypus. The sequence goes on along the minus strand of PVJA010024034.1, from coordinate 26,873 downwards.
CCTCACAAGGGCGTGACAGCTGGCTGCACCCAAGCTCGTGTGTCACCCACCCATACCACAGCCTCTCTGCAGCTCCTCGGTCTCATCTGGCTTGTTCTAAGGCTACCGGGGGAGGCCGCTGTTTCCGGCCCTGTGCTCAGTATCCAAAGGTGAACAAGACACAGCTGTTGCCCTCAAGGGCTTGCGTCAGTACTTAGCTGGTACTGGTGGCAAGTGGAATTAAAGTGTGCGGTGACACTGACAGTGGTACAGATGGGCAGGAGCTGGGGTGGGCACAAAGATCCTAAGAAGGATGCCCATTGTGGATCCTGAGGCATGAAGGGGCGAGCTTGGGACAGGCCGCAGAAGCCTGGGGTGGTACTGGGGCAGGAAGAGCAGGGAATCAAAGGCAGGGTGTTGTGAGTGCAGCTGGGCTCAGGGAGCAGACACAGGTGCAGGGGGGCCTGTCGGCTCCAGCCCTGACACAGCGCACGTCGCTGAGCCAAGCGAGGAGGCCAGCTCAGGGCCCTGGGAGCCACACTTCTCTTTGGCTTGCTTTGCACGATAATGGAAGCACCTTGAGGGTCTCAGATCCCAGCACAGAGGCCAGGGTAGTGACCTGGGTTCCCTCAGCCTGAGAAAACCCTGTCCCTGCTGCTCGGTCTTCAGGTGATGGCTGCAGCCCTGGATCCTGAGCTGGACGGAAGCTCTGAGGACCTGGGGCTGCTCCTGCGGAAGCTGACCACTACCCCTGGTCTTAGCCTCTTCCCGCTAAGCGGACACCCTCTGGAGAAGGGGCCACTGGCTTCCCACCTTGTAGCGACGCCTTCCTCCCTCTCCCCATCCTCAGCCACCCTCTCTCCTGCCCCTTGCCAGGCCCCCAGGGCCTCTCCTTACTTCCTCTTTGGGTTTGGCTCCTTCCTCTCCTGTCTCTGTCTCCCCTGCTCCTCCTAGTAGCTTCTCTCTCCTTGTCAGACGAGGAAAACAAGCCACGTTTTATGTTTTGTTTCTAGACCCCGGCCAATAAAATGCTCCTTTCATTGGACGCCAAGGGGAAGCAATAACTCAGGCATTAGCAGAGAACAAAACGCACTGGCTGGTAGTCCTGCTGGAGCTCTATGTGGACTGGCTGGCACCACACAGGTGACCAAGCCTGTGGCGGTGCGGGGCATGGACTTGGGCTCAGACATGGAGCTGCAGGTCCACCGCATCCAGCCCTGGACATCACAGTCCCCGCTTCCTGTCCCTCCTGTTCACTCCCTGTGGGCTGCGGCTGAGCCCGACACCTTGGCCAGGACCCTAATCTCCATCTTTCCTGCACAGGCAGCTTCAAACACCTCCGCCCTGCCCTGGCAGCTTACATGGCAAGGCCAGGCTGACTGCATTGCTGCCTCTCCCTCTAACAAGTCACTGCTGGCCAAAACTTCTCATCGGAAAGGGTCAACCAGTTCCCAATCTCAGGGATCCCCGGAGGGTGGAGTTCACACTAGACTTCTGGCCTGATGGGACCAGCACAGTCCCCGTGCTCCTGAGCTTCCGCCTTTCTAGCTGGCACAGGCTCACCCACACTGCGGCAGGATTCCAGAAGTGGGGTGCGACAGCAAGAGAACCAGGGAGCACACCGTCTTGCAGCTTGAGGTCTTGTTGATTATAAATAAATTCCAGCTCCAGCCTCCGCAGACATGTGCATCTATAAAGCTGGAGCCTCTTTTCCTAGCAACCTGACAAGGGCCTTGGAGAGTCTTAGTAACTGTCATGCCCTTGAACTCACCAGTTGGCAGAAAGATGCTTTCTTTCCCCCACAACTCCTCTTGGCCTCTGCCTCCATGTCTCTGCCAGCCCCACCCCTCCCTCCTATGTTGATCTCTGTGTCTCTGGCTCTTCCCTACAATATAAGCTTTAACACTGACAGAGAGAGAGAGAGAGAGAGAGAGAGAGAGAGAGAGAGAGAGAGAGAAATACAGACAGAGACAGACAGAGAAAGGCAGGGAGACAGACAGAGAGAGACAGAGACAGAGAGAGACAGACATGAGGCAGGAGGATCGGTGCGAGTTCGAGACCAGCCTGGGCTACAAAAGTGAGCTCAAGGCCAGCCTCAACTGCATAGCGAGACCCTGTCTCAAAAAGACAAAAAAAAATTAAAAAAAAAATAATAGCTGCTCAAGAAACTCTGCTGTTCTGCCTCCATTTCTGCGCAGCTCCACTGCTTTCAGAGCCGTACGCTCTCCCGTGCTGTCCTGGGTTGACTGTCAAGGAGACGTTCTTCCCTGCCCGTCTCATGCCCACTCAGAGAGCCTCCCGTGTCGGGTACCTCATTCCTGGGATGTCAGCTGAGTGAACATTCATAACCAGTTATGTTGTGTGTCAGCCTCCCGGAAGAACCGGTGAGCGCAGTAGCTGCGGGCTTTTTACACAACCTCGAGTTCCCACCCCACAGCCCAAAGCTTCAATCCACTGGTTCTGATCTCAGGGCTTCCTTTGGTAAAGCACCAATCCATTCTCCACATGGCAGTGTTGGCAGAGGGAAAGCCTGGGTTGCTGGTTCAAGACAGCTCCCTGCCCTGTACCAAGAAAGAAGGCATGCCTCTGAGATAGGTGGGAGGGGCACCGGCACCGCGCCAGGGATGGGGCGGGGCAGAGCCAAGCACCTCAGCGTGCTCCCCTGGCTCCAGAGCCCCCGGGGAACCAGACCAGCCAGTCAGGCCCTGCGCACATGGCAATGATTCAGGTTCCTGCCAGGAAGTGGGCAGAGCTAGCACGACTGTCGCACCCTGGCCAGGGACCCCGAGAACCCACAAGGCTGGCAGCCCGGCAGTCAGGGCCCAATCTGTGAGGATGGCCAGGGCGGAGGCCCCTTCTTGGGATGCCTGCCAGGAACACAGAGTGACCCAGGCTCGGGAGGAGCAGTATCCTCTCAGATTCCTCCACAGCAGTGCTGGAAGGGAGGGGGCGGTGTGCCAAAGTGCCCGGTCCCATTCCTTCCTCTGTCTCAAGGACATTCTGGGTGCAGGAGAGGAGAAGGATCAGCTTGCAGCTGGACTTTGGCTTCTAGCGGCTTCAGCGAGGAGGCCTGCAGGTCACTCCAACATGAGCATCTGGTCATGAGGAGCTATGAGTGGAACCAAATGAGAGAGCGAGGGCCAGCAAGGGTCTCCCGAGCCCGTAGGCCTCAGGCTCTGTGCAGTCTGTACTCTCATTCTCTGCCTTCTAGAACAATCTCTCCCTCACTCTGTTGGCTCCCACGTTTCCTTGACGTTACAAGTGGCCTAGCAGCTTCCTCTGCCTAGGACGCCTAGCCAGGGAAGAGTGCCCAAGCGACAGCCTGCACTTTATCCTAGAGGAGACTCAAGGACGTCTTTGAGTATGAAGTCCTCTCACTCCAGCTGTGGAGCACGTGAAGGGGGTGCGCCCTAGAACCTGTTGTTTTCCCGGGAGGGACACTTTGCAGGGAACAGGGCCTGGTACTGCCAAGAGGGTATGCCACTGCCTCGGGGGCCACTGAACCTCTCCCACCACCAGGCATGCCACATTTGGTTTTATTATAATGAGCTTTTAAGCACTTTGCAATGGAACCGAAGCTCTGATGCATACAATAAAATGAAATGCTTCTCATTTGCCTATTAGTGTATGTGCATGTGTGTGTGTGTGTGTGTGTGTGTGTGTGTGTGTGTGTGTCTGTAAAAGACTCATTGCTTTTGCGTGTAAGGAAGTTCTTGGGCTGCTCTTCCAGGAGGAAAAAAATAGTTGCTCAGAAGGTCTCTATGTTGAAGTACAAAAACAGAAAAACTGGCTATTGTTCCTATAAGTAGACAACATTGGAACTATAGTAGTTCCAATAACGAGAGAATGTAGACTCTAGGTATTTCTTCCCCGAAAAGTAATCGTCGGTTTGTTTTAAGCAAGCAAGTGGTTGATTACGGCGATCTGCGCGTGGACGTGTAGACTGAGCCCCACGGGCAGCTGGAGAGTGCGCATGCGCGCAGAGACAGCGAGCTCTCCTCATTCCTAGTGACATCGGGATGGCCGCGCGTCTCCCGGCAAGGGGAAGCGATGCGCCTGGAAGTTAAACATTTAGATGAAAGTCCTTTAATTAATTCATGTCATCTCTGTTCTTCAGGAACAGGCTTTGCTGTCGATAGACAGCTGGCTCAAAAACAAAGTATCCAGAGGCTGGGGAGATAGCTGAGTGGTCTAAGCGCCTGCCTGGCAAGCGCAAGGCCCCGGGTTCCATCCCCTGCGCCATCGGCCCCGCCGACCCTGCCCCCAGGTGCACCGAGCTGGTACCGAGCCTGGCTGTGGTGGAGCACCCCTACAGTCCCACTGCTAGGGAGACGGACACAGGAGGATCACTAGGAGTCGGAGTCGAATGGTGAGACCCTGTGCCAAATAAGTACATAAGCATATGGTCTATATGGCAAATTTTTTTATTTCTCTAATTTTGAAGCATATTGCAACTGTTTTTTAAAACATTTTTCTTACATTCTCCACATTTATTATGAAAGTTTCAAACACATTAAAAAGGTAAAAGATTTTTTTTCAGTAAGCATCCATATACTTATTGGTTATATCCATAGTTAACATATTTAATTTACATTTCCCTGACAGCTAACAATGTTGGCCATCTTTTTTTATGTGATTATCGACCATTCACTTACCTTCCTTTTCAAAGTTCTATGTCCAAATCTCTCCTCGATTTTTACTGCTTTGTCTTTTTATTATTGAGTTATAGGAGTGATGTATACATTCTAGATTCTAGCCCTTTGTCAGACATCTGTTTTGCAGGTAGTTCTCCCAGTCCATAGATGTCCAGTTTCTCAGTAATGCCTTTTGATGACGATTTGTTTTTACTTCTCATGAAGTTTGATTTTAAAAACAATTTATTTTGTTTTGGTCTTTCTCAACTCTGTCTAGGGACCCTTGGTGGCCCCAGGCACAAAGAAGATCATCTACAGCTTCTTCTAGAAGCCTCATAGCATTTCCAGTCAGTATTTGTGTGTGGACAAACATTTTTCCATGTTAACATCTGATTCTTCCAGCACCATTTGTTGAAAAGAATTTTCTTTTTATCCATTGCACTGGAAGGTGCTTTTGATGAAAATCAAATACTCACAGGTACATCAGTCTATTTCTGGACTCTGTTCTGGCTTATGGATCTGTTTGTAGATCATAATACTGATCTATCTGTCTGGGTTAATGTATTTGTTACACTGTGTCTTGGAGATAAGTAGCATGAACTCCTTCAAACTGCTTTGAGGGGCCAGCAAGATGGCTCAACAGTCTAACGTGCTTGCGTAGGCAAGCTTAAGCAACCTCAGGGACCACGGTTCGATCCCCGGCACCACATACTGCACCAGCCCCATCCCCAGGGCGGGCTGAGCCAGCCATAAAAAAAATAAAAATAAAATAAAGTAATAATAATAATAATAATAATAATTGCCTTGGGTATTTTATGTCCTCTGCATTTCCATGCAAGTTTAAAAGTATCATTTTACTTTCTATAAATATGTTTATTAAAATTATTGTTGAGATTACAGTGAATTTGCTTAAAGAACCTAATTTGAAGAGACTTAATAACAATAATGTTGAGTCTTCCAGTCCATGAATATGGACTATCTTTCCAGTCCTTTAGATCTTTATTTTTTTCCCAGCATATTGCATATGTTTTCATCTTATACTTATTTTTTCAATATAATTTATAATTTGCTGTTCCTGTGCATGAAATTTTACAAATGGCTGCTCCTTAGTATGTACGGCATACAGGTGATTCGTAGTTTACCTTACGCTTGGGGACCTTCCTAAATTCCTTACTGTTTGTAGTACTTGTTCTGTACAGCCCATCCTGAGCCCTCGGCACTTCACACGTAATCAGCCGTGTCATCTGCAAATGCAGCCCTGCTTCTTCCACTCCCATCTCTGCATTTTCTTGCTGTACTGCACTGGCCTAGGTCCAGCAGCCCGTGGAGTTAAAGCAGCGAGAGTAAACGTAACTAACTGCCTTGTTCTCCGTCCTGCAAGCCTCAGGACATGCGTCTCCAGGGACTGCTCTCACTTCTGCAGGCTTGCTCTTCCATGTGAGAAATGCTTATGAATAGAAGCCCTGACCAGTCGTTGCGCTGGGCTCTGTTCCCCTAGATGTCTGTGTCGTGCACAGGTTAGGAGGACAGATGGTGTTTCTTCCTCTGCCACAGAGGACAGTCCTCCAGGTGCAGGACAGGCCTGCCTTAGTTCTTTATAAGAAATGGCAGGTTTCCCACACCCAGGGTGCCTTAGCTATGACACACACACCCATTGCATGGGGAGCATCCGCTTAGGCCCGATGGGGCAAGCACAGCTGGCGAGAACAGGAAACTCATTCTGCCTGCTGCGTGGTGAGTGAAGGCACCTTGTGCCTCCGACCAGGAACCCTGTGTCTCCTGCCACCCCGCGCTGTAGACTGAATCATGAGCTTGGCGTGAATCAGATGACGGATTACAATTCAAATGCTGAGTGTGCAACCATAAGATATAACGCGTGCTTGAATGTTAAAAATTATATTCAAGTAGAAGACACACTGCCATCCACGCACCTCAGCCCAACCCCCTGTCGCTCGGAGCACATCTGTCCTCTCGTCATTCTTGCCCCTTTCTGCAGCAGCTGTTGGAGTGCTCCTTCACCAGCGTCTTGCACTCTGCCCTCACGGCCACCTTTGTGTCCTGAACTGGTTCTCAGTGTCTACCCTTTGCGATCTTTTGACTTTGGAGAAAGGAAGTCGTGGCGCAGAGCCAGATCGCATCAAGAGGAAGTACAAGGATGACACCGTAATAATTTTATGAACCGTAATAATTTTATGAGCCTGCTTTTGTTGGGTGGTACTTGCCTAGGGCCGTCCTGCCAGGGCCCCAGCCCAGGTCGCCTGGATGGCAGGCAGCCGCAGTACCCGCCACATATTGGATCACACCTCACCAAGACGTGAAAGAAGACTTCCCGAGCTGATTCAGAGAACAGCAGAACAATGGGATAAGTGGGTCAGACATGAGAGGGAGTATTTTGAGGGGTATTCTTGGCAAGGTATCTTTTAGGATCATTGTTACAAAATTTAAATAACTAGCATATGTTTCGCACCAGCCCTTGTATATGTTGACCCCCCGAGCGACTCTCTTTGGACGTGAGGCTCATCGGGAGCTAAGTAAACCTAAGTGAGGTCACAGGGTGGAGCCCCAGTCTCATAGATGGAGTTTCTGTCCTCTTGCTCCTTCCCCACCTGGCCCTCATGCTGGCCGTCTCTCCCTCAGCGAGCTCGCAGAAGCCAGGCGAAGACCCAGACGTCCTTGGAAAGCCAGAGAAAGGTTCTCTTAAAGCCCGAGCTCTGCCACAGACCTGGCCTCAGATTTTCCACCTCCAGAGCTCTGACAAGATAGATTTCTGTTGTATAAGCCGCACAATCTGTAGTATTTTGTTATGGCAACATAAACAGATAAGACGGTGCCCGTGAAACCGTGATAGGCTCGGCACTTTGTGAGCAGAGTGTAATCTCAGACCCTTCACATTTCTTGATAACAGGGAGAGGATTAAATCTTTCACTGTTAAGGATGATGCCTGCACCGAGACACTTGTAAATGCTGTTAATCAAATTGAGGAAGCTCCCTTCTGTTATTAATTTGCTGAGCATTTTTATTATAATTTGGTTTTGCACTTTGGTCAAACACTTTGTCTGCATCTGCTGATAGAATCGTTTTTCTCCTTTATTCTATTAGTGCTTTAGTAAATTATATTGATTGGTTTTTCAGTATTAAAGCAATCTGGCATTCTGGGAGCCAACCTTCCTTACCCGCGTAGCATCAATATGTACATATTGTGCTACTTGTTTTGCTAATATTTTGTTAAGGTGTCTTACATTTGTACCCCTGTAGGATATTGGTCTATCATTTTTGTTTTTCTATTTCTTTGTCTGGGCTTGGCATTAAGGTAGTATTGTCCTGGCATAGAGTTAGAAAGCTTGGCTCCCTCCTTGGCTTCGGGGGTTTGTGGCAGTCACTTCAGGCGGCCTTCACGAGAGACCGTGCACTGGGTGTCTGAAATAACAGAAATTTATTTGCTCCCAGTGTGGGGGGCTAGAATTTTAAAAACAGGTGCCAGGATGGCTGGGTTCCAGGGAGGGCTCTCCTTCTGCCTTGAAAATGATCCTCTTCTGCCTGCATGCTCGCACAGTAGAGAGGGACCAAGGCAGGAAGCCCCGTATCCACCTCTCGGTTCACTATCCCACAATTACGCTCCACCCTCACCAGCACTTTAAAAAATTTTATTTATCTATCTATCTATCTATCTATCTATCTATCTATCTATCTATTTATTTATTAGATACAAGGTCTCACTCTGCAGCTTGGACTCACAGTGATCTTCCTGTTTCAGCATCCCCAGTGCTGGGATTACAGGCATGTGCCACCACACCTAGTCTTTGTGGCTGGCATGACACATCTGGCTTCCAGGACCGGTACAGCAGGCAGGGCCAGGATTGAACCCAGATCCTTGCCAGACAGGGGCTTAGATTGCTGAGCTATCTCCCTAGCCCTGCCTCTTCTAAATTTAATCTTCTGCCATATAAAGGCTCCATCTCCAAAAACACACTGGGCGTTAAGATTTTAACATGGGATTTTAATCCATAGCACTGTCTGAGTAGAATTGGTATTATTTCACCTTTAAATGTTTGATATCATTCCCCAGAGAAACCACTTAAGCCTAGAATTTTCATATATATATATATATATATATATATATATATTTGCACTGGGGGTGGGGCTAACACAGCATGTTTTTGCCCTAAGTTTGCCTAAGCAAGTGCTTTAAACTGCTGAGCTATCTCGCTGGCCCCTAGAATTTTCTTTAGTGGAAACATTTTAATTACAAATTTGATTTCCTTAATCAGTACAGAGCTGTTAATAATTTTCTGTGTCTTCTGAGCGAGTTTTGATAATTTGGTTCTTTCAAGGAATTTGCCCATTTTATCCAAATTATCAGGCTTATTAGAAAAAAAAAAGCTATTCATATTTATGCTTATCCTTTTCATGTCTTTAAGATTGGTGGTGGGGTTCATTCATTCTTGAGATTGTGTCGTCTCTTTTTTTCTTGACAGATCTAGCTGGAGGTTTACCAGTTTTGTTGTAGCTCATGATGGTTCAATTTGCTTTTTCTTTTTTAACTTTTATGTATTTGGCACAGGGTCTCACTACACAGCTCTGACTCACAGTGATCCTCCTGTCTCAGCCTCCCCAGCGCTGGCATTACAGGTGTGCACCACCGTGCTGGGTTCTGGGGCTGGTACATTACATGGTACCAGGGATCAAACTCAGCTCCTAGCACTTGCCGGGCAGGCACATAGACTGCTTAGCTATCTCCTCAGCCTGATTTTTCAAATGTTGATGTCTTCAGCTTCATTGATTTGTGTACTAATCTTTATGTGTCCTTTCTTCTACTGACTTTAGGCTTTCTTTGCTCTTTACTTCCTAGCTTCTTAAAGAGGAGCCTTCAATAATTGATTTTAGACATTTTTCTTTTCTAATATAAATATTTAAAGCTAAAACTTGCTTTCCATATTACTCACCGTTCTGTGGCTGAGGACTAGTGCCTGACATTCACAACACAAAGGAGAAAGGCTGAGTTGAGCTCACAGCTTCCACGGCTCCAGCTCAGGGGCTCTGAGCCGTGCACGTGGCGGTCGGGCACAGCGGAGGAAAGCTGAGCACTGCCCGGCAGCATCTGAGCAGGAAAGAGCCAGAGGACAGGAAGCGGGGAACGGCGCGCACCCCGGAGAGGCGCTGCCTCTCCAGCCCACGGGCAGCTTCCTTCAGCCGGGTCCCACCAGCGAACGGCCCATTTGTCCATGAATTTAGCAGGGCGCTGATCTGCTTATGAGGCTGGTTTCTTCTGTGGGTACATTCTGGGCACCGCTCCATATTTAAGCCATTGCCCTCTACAGGTACTGTTTGAACCATCTCCAGCAGATGTCGATGTGATATATTTTTTCCTCATCAAGTAAATAGTCAAAAAGGATCGACGAACATATCATTTACTTCGAAATTCTTTAAATGTTTCTATCACTCGCAATTCTTGTTTGTCATTCTATCTCTGTGTCTGTCTGTCTCTCTCTCTCTGCCTCTGTCTCTGTCTCTCTGTCTCTCCCTCTCCTGTCCCTCCCTGTCCATCTTTCTTTCCCCTACTAGAGACTGACAATAGGGCTTTCACACTCAGTTAGATCCCCAGACCTTTTTACTTTTTATTCATTTTGTTCGCTTATTTGTTTTTTTGAGACCGGGTTGCTAAATAGACCCAGCTCTGCTTTCACTTACAGTCTTCCTGCTTCTTTAGAAAAACGCTAACGTTCCAAATGTCTGAGGTGTTGTGGGTACTTTATGATGGCAAACTTCTAATTGGATTAGTTGGCAAGCGCCCTCCGAGTAGCTCTCATCCTTCTGCACCTACCTAGCCTTGCGTTTTGGCTTGGCATACGATCTGCCTTGGAAAGCTACCGTAGAAACTTGACAGCAACTGCAGAAGGCACATTCTTTTCGAGTGGGGTCAAGGCAGTTGCCATAGTTATCCAGATTTCACCTGAATAAGATTTTTGCTCTTGGTGTCCTTGCCTAGGCTTTGTGAGCCTTAAAATGTATGTAAGAATGAGTAAAATACTTTACGCTCATACGGCGCTTCAAAATACTATGACCTTTATTGTGTGTCTCCCAGTTCTCATGGCCTCTCCCTGGGGTTGATATCATCTGGGGGAAATGAGTGCACTGACAGACAGAGCCCCGAGCGGAAGCAGCTGGCCCTCACACCTTCCTCGTTCTGCTCTTTCACTGCCGTCAAATGGCCTAGCTTCATTCTGGGTATCTGGATCTGATCTGGACACTTGGGTAGGTGATCCTACCCTACTGTTGGGATATGGAGTACCAAGAGGAGTTGTGAGGAACCCAGCTCACATTCTCGGCCCCATGGGTCACAGGACAGCAGCAGGACAGATACCCAGAGCATCTCTCTGTATCTTGTTTCCATGACAAGTACCACAAAGCCACCCCAGCCCTTCGTGCTGCTCAGAACCTGCGGGAGACACCGCTGGTGGTCCCTACGATCCATTTTCGCCTTCTTTCCATAATACATCCTTCTTTATGTCTGGGTACGTGGTCACCAGGCACTGACCATTTATTGTCAGCAGGCATTTCAGCAGAAAGGAATGGCCGTATGACCGAGGTCTTCCCCGTGGGAAATGACGAATGGGGCTGGGTGTGACTTTCCGAGCACACACCTAACCAAAACGGGGGTTCTCCCTTACTCCCCCTCCCAGCTGGAATGCTGGTGGCACGTTGGCGAGCTCTTTCCTCAAAGCATCAACACAGAACAGGCTTGGATCTCTGGCAGCCTGGAGGAGCAATGGAAAGAGGGTAGCCTTTGCCCTTCTGGGTGGCCCAAAATTTCTAAATGAGAAGGAAATAAACTTTGATGTCAGGTTCTGCTCAGAGTGGGCTGAGCTGAATTCCAACCAATACCGCAACCCTTCCCATCGCAGATCCCCACACGGCCTCTGCCGGGGCAGCGGTGCGGAGCTGCAACTTCTTTGCCATCCTGGGTCAGGCGTTCGGATCCCACGTGCATGTAGCCTGCCAGTCCTGTGAGGCCACAACCAACATGGGCCCTGCTTATGCCCCTACCCAGAATCTCTCTCCAAAATATGGACAACTCTCAGGAGGTCACTGGGAAGGGTAGGAAGAGCTGACTCAGCGCCTCTAGGAGCTGCAGGCCCCCCAAAGCTAAGCACCTACCTGGAAAGCAGGGGCACCGACGGGAGGAGGGAGCTGGTGGTGTCCTGAAGGTGCTGACAAATGGGGGAGACTTGCAGTCCCAGGAGGTCTGGGGGAGGCACAGGACATGATATAGCCCCCCCAAAGTTCATGTGCTAGAATCTTGGTCCCCAGAATAAGATGCTTTGGTCATGAGCACATTGGTCTTGGAAGGACCAGTGTTGGTCTCAAAAAAGGAGTTAGTTCTTATGTTACAGTGTTTGTTTGGGGATAAGGCTTCCTCACACACTTGCCCTCTTCTGCTCATGGCTAGCTCTCTTTTGGCTTCTCCAGTGTGCTGTGCTGTGGCCAGCATCTGTCACCAGCCTGCCAACACCACGCTCTGAACCTCTAAGCCTATAAATCCTCTGTTCTTTATAAGATGTCCAGTCTAGGATGTTCTGCTACTGGGGCACAAAACAGACTGAGACATCATGGATAGCAGAGCCGCAAGGCTGCAGTAGCTCCGACACCCTCCAGCCCGGGCTTGAGCCTGGACAACTACGGCAGGAAGGGCTGCTCAGGCCCTTTCTGACTCCGAGATCCTTAAACTTGACCACACGTAGACTCACACGGGGATTAAGAAATTGATTCAGACGAAGCCAATGACGAAAATCCACTGTTGGGTGTAAATCCAGATATATCCACCGTCTGCTTCTACCACAGAAGCAAGTCACTGAAGCTCAGCATCTTTCTTCCATTTTTTGTGAAAGGACTCCTATTTCTTATGAGCTGACTTCAATTCCCACGAAAGATACCGAAGCCCTAAACTCCAGTACCATGGATGTGAGCATATCTGGAAACACGGTACTGACAGATAGAAGGAAGTTAAAGGGCAGCCACTCAAGTGGATCTAAATCCCGCAGGGCTGCTGCACTTACAAAAGGAAGAATTTGGACACAGAGACACCTGACATTGGCTGAATCGCACAGGAAGACCGGAGTTATTGCACCAGCAGTGGGAGAGGCCTGGAGCCGACCCTTCCCCAGAGGACCCTGCCCACGTGTTGACCTTGGACTCCAGGCCTCCAGAACAAGGCCAGAAGCTCTTCCTTTAAGCCACCTGGTGTGCCGTATTGTGTCATAACAGCTTTTGTTCTGTCATCAATAAACCACCTGCCTTAGGGGTCTGAGGAGTCCTGCGAGGCAACGTCACGTGCAGCTCTGGGTGTGACAGCTGCACTCAGTGTGTGAGGCTTGACTTTTCTGGGCCTTTGTTTCTTTATATAATGTAGCTGTGAGACCACGGCAGTGACGTCATCTCACTCTCCATGCTCCCACCTGCAAAAGGGCAGGGCAAAGAGCACCTATTCAGTAGGATTATGGCCAGAGTCGCCCAAGGTCTAACATGCAGCACAGCGAGAAGAGTGCCTGGGGTCTAGTGAATTCTCAATAAACATGGCGATGCTGGTGATGTAAAGAAGGAAGCGTTGACGGGCTCCTGCAGAATGATCCCTGGGAAGCAGGAAACAGGTGCCACAGCTGCTTTTGAGATGGCCAGAGAATTCTTGTGCTTCTTCCACAAGGTGGAAGTGGAAGGAAACAGGATTGGCTTTAGAAGAAAGTCTGCAAACTAAGTGTAAGGGTGCTGGACCTGGGTCCTTCTTAAATCCCAGCAGCTCAGGCCGGGACATCATGAGAGAGGCCCTGGACTCCTCCGTGGTTGGCGCATCCTGGGACTCATCTCGGGCACCGTGTGCCATGGGCTGGCCTCCCTGGAGCTTCACCCTGCGTGACAGAATCAGGGCTGGAGTATCCTAGCATGGTTGACCGCAGGGCGCACACAGTGGCTTTGGAAAGCTGTCAGCTCACCCTCTGAGGGAAGGCAGGGAGGGCTGGGGGACAGTCACACACTTCACCCCTGCCCCTCTGTGCCTCACAATCTAGAGATACAGGAGATGGTACTGGTGACAGCAAAGGTGACAACATCCATGCAGGTCTTGCTCTGATTCAAGGTAGATCCCAGCCCATGCCGAAATCGGGAGGCTGGGAGGATAAATCTGCCTCCTCATTTTTTTTTTATTGATGTCTAAGACTCATTCTCCCCAAGAAATCTGATTATCTGGGCCACGCTGGCAGATGTCAAAATGAAATGTTTGCTCCCAGGTCCCCACTTAGAGGGGCGGCGGTGCCCGTGTCTGCCTCCCTTGTCAACAAGCCATTATTAATCCCCCTCTCATACAGTCGATATCTGATGTCACTTTCCCTGGTTTATGTGGAGCAGTGACCTTCCCTTATTCTGTGCCTAATAAAGATGGTTCCGCAGGGCGGTCTGCAGAAAGCCCTCTCATTCAGGGGGCGTTTTAAATCAGTAGAAGCCTCCGCAGTGACAAGCAGCCCCTGGGTCACCTCCAGGGCTCTGTCCCCTGCTGGCCCAGCCACCTGGACAGGGTTTCAGTGCCCGGAACACGGCTGGGCCTTTCTCACCTTGATGTGTGTGCCTCACAGGAGCTGCAGCTCGGGGCTCCCAGGAGACAACTGGACCCAGGGTTATGGCTGCAAAGGGCACCTGCTGCACCTACATGCATACACACATGCACACATTGTATGCACACACACACACGCACACACATGTATGTGCACACACACACACACTGGGGACACACAAGCACACGCACAGATTTCACCTCAGCTCCATCAACCGTATCTTCCTAAGCTGAAGCTTTCCTTCAGAAAGACAGAGCCCCCAACGTCACCACCTGGCTGGGGGTCACCATGCCCAGAGAGCTCTAGACACTCCAAATGCCTGGAGGACAGCTAAGCCAGCGCCTCCTGGCAACAGCGGCCTAAGCGGCCAGTGAACGTGTCCCGGGACTGTGGAGCCAGGGAATTTCAGGTGCAGCCCCAGTGTGACTCTAGGCCACACACAGCACCCTGGCTTCATCTCAGCACATCTGGGAGGACAAAGGAGGGAGATCAGAAGTTCAAGCCCAGCCAGGGCAATTTAGTAAGAACATGTCTCTGTTTTGTTTTGTTTTTTGTTTTGTTTTGTTTTGTTTTGCTTTAATGTATTTGGTACAGAGTTTCACTACCTAGCTCAGACGCACAGTGATCCTCCTGTTTTCAACCTCCCCAGCGCTGGGATTACAGGCGTCCTCCACCAGATCAGCGCACCCTAGGAGCGGGGCTGGCGCAGCGTGCGGGACCAGGGATCGAACCCTGGTCCCTGCGTTTGCCAAAGCAGGCACTTAGACCACTGAGATATCTTGCTGGCCTTGTCTCAAATATTTTTACAAAATAGAAAAAAAGAGTGGGGATATAGCTCAGTGCAAAGGCCGTGGGTTTAACCTCAAGGGCAATAAATAAATACAAAATCATTCGATAAATAAGTGAAATGGAAAACACAGAAGGTAGATGGCTCTGGGCCCTGGGCAGGGCATGGATCAACAGAATTCTTCCTGGTGGTTAGTACAGAAGACCTGCAGGCAGACCCAGCCAGAGCAACGGTATCCAGGCCCTTCACAGGCAGAGAGGCAGAAAAATAAAATCATGCATAAAAATGCAAGCTTTTAAATTCCAGTTGTGTACCCAGCATGGTGGTACCTGCCTATTATCCCAGTATCAGGAGGCTGAGGCAGGAGGATCACTATGGGTTGAAGGCCAGCCTGAGCTACATAGCAAGACCTTGTCTCAAGAAGGATTTGTGCGTGTGTGTGTGTGTGTGTGTGTGTGTGTGTGTGTGTGTGTGTGTAAATTCCATTTGTGTGACAGTCAGAAATAAGGAAGTAGTCCAGGCCATTTGAGTTCTGGGCAACGTGCTGTGCTTGGTGTTTTACGTTACTTTTCTCTTGTTGCTGTGATAAAACACCTGACACCCAAAGGTAAGGGAGAAAGGTTAATCTAGTCCACAGTGTGTCGAGGTTCCCGTCCACAATCGCCTGGCTCCAGGGCAGGGTGATTCTGCAGAGAGCAGGTGATTCGCACAGCAGGCAGAAGACAGCAAAGTGAACAAGCAACCTTAACGGTGTCTTTCTGGCCCTTTAACACTTTATCTAGGCTGCCAAGCTTGGGGCAGCGCCGAAGCAGGCTGGGAACTGAGCACACAGTTTAATCCCAGCATCACATTCGCCAGATTCAGCCAGGTCTGAAAGGCCCCTCCCTGGGACTGCCTGAAGCTTTGGGAGACATCTGGGGACAAACTGTATATAGCCCTTAGTCTCCCGGCCTGGGTCCTGGCCATGTAGCTGTGCTGGTTTATGAACATGCATGCACCAGGGTGTGCACACACTTCTGGACACGTGTCCTGTGTCTATCTTTTCCCACCAATGAGCAGCCCCCACTTCCAGAGACCCCATCCCATCCGACTGGGCTTCCGCCCCAGCATGAGTGTTTTTAATTCCATCCAGGGATTTCTGATGTGCAGCAAGGGAGGGAATCCAGGACTTAGGAATGGAGATTAAGGGTCCAGGCACCGAGCTAAGCAAACTCATTCTGCCACCGACTGTCGTAGAAGTGGCTGAACATTTCTGGATCTTTCGTTTTCAATCTGAAAAGCAGGTCAGCCACGCTGTCATGCTTTAAATGAGATAGAAAAGGTCTTGTGCGCAGAGTGGAGCTTCTGAAAAGTGACTGGATCACAGCGGGGTGCTCTACTCACCAGTGAATTGATCCCTTGATGAGATGACGCAGGGCTGTGCCGCGTGGGTCCCTAGAGGAGACATCTTGTCCCCAGCTCCCCTGCTTCCTCTGCATCCTTGCCGTGATGGGGGGAGCAATCTCCCCCACCAGGCCCCCCCACCAGGCCGCGCCTGCCTTGCAGCCCACAAGCCGTGGGCTAATCCCTCGGAGTCTGAGCCAGAGGAATCCTGCCCGCCCGTAAGCTGCAGGCATCAGGGATCTTGTCTCAGTGGTAGGAAGGCTCACTAAGCCATGTCCCATGTGGCACAGTGGTGGTGTCATAAGGAAGAGATGGGTCTATGTGCTACACAGCCGAGTGCCCCAGCATGGCGGGGAGCCACATAGGCATCAGTCCACGCTGTTCCTTCCTCCCCAGAGGCTATCACTCCTCCTGTCCTACCTCAGGACATCTGCTGGGCTAACTGGGGCCATGAGCTCTGGATTGGGACCTTGGATTCTACTCTGGGACACTAAGAGCAGCAGATAAGAAAGTCAGAAAGTCCCCTCCCCTCTTTAGGCCTCAGTTTCCCTGAGGGCATCGGGGAAGAGCTGGACAGGAAGAGCTGAGGCTCTGGGTTTCAGGAGATGACAGGACGCTCCACCAGGAGAAGCTGCTGCGGCCGTGGAAGCCTCCTCCTGTGGCTGTGGCCTCTGCCGTGCAGTGGACCGAACCAGAGGCCAACTTGCCACCCCAGATGAGCTGAGCCAACACGTTGCTGGGCGCGTGAGGCCCACCCTGAGATTGTTGCCAGGCACATAAGAAGAACTGGAGAAGCTGAAGAAAAGCTGTTGGGGGGCTGTCGGGAGCTGCTGGTTTTCCTGGAGCAGCTTGTCGTGCGGGCTGTCCTGGGGAGCTCGGCTCTCCTCCTCCTTGGAGGAGCACAGAATCCTGTTATTGAGAATGGCTACAGTGCACTTTGGAGGAGCTCTGGTCCTGGCGGGGTGCACTGTCCGGTCTCCCAGTGAAACCTGTTGCACTGGCTTTCTTGATTATAGCTGTAGCTGTTCTTAATATCAGAGGAGCTCAGGACCTCTCTGTCGCTAAGGATGGCTGTCGTACCTATCACGGGGGCTCTGGTGCTTACTCTGAACACTGCCTCCTGACTCCACTTCGGATCACTCAATCTGCTGGCGCAGACTTCATCCCGCTGGTACAGCGTTCCCAGCTTTCGCCATAGACCTTCAGGCCTTCCCCAGTGCAGATCTGTGGAACAGGCTTGCATGAGATATGGCTGTGGGCTCTCAGCCTGTAGGCAGACTCATTCGGGCATCATCATGGACTCTGGGCCTTCAGCTGGACTTGGGCAGGACATTACCAGGGGATCCAAGCCCTCTTCTGGACTCTTTGGTCTCCAGTGTGTGGGCAGTTTTCCTGGCTCTGACTCTTCGGGTGACTGCTATAGAATAATCTTACAATTAAGTGGCTTGCGTTGCACTGTTTCCCTCGTAACTCCCTGGCTACAACGCTCTTCCTGCTGCCTTCTGGGAGCAGGCAGGAACGGACACCACAGCAGAACCATGGGGCCGACTAAGTGGAATCAGAGTGGAGGATCCCATGCTACGCAGAGGTGAAGCAGGACCTCTTCCTCAGTCCACCAGATCCACAAGCCAAGGGCCTCCACCAGCCTTTTCCTGGCCCCCACACAAGAGAAACAGGGGAAGGAGAGCAGACCTGAGTGGGCAGTGTTCTCGGGCTCTGGCGCCCCTAGCTAGGTGCTCCCTGTTGGGCAGTGGGGCTTCTCAGCCCCACATCCACTCTGCCAGCAAGACGAGGCCAGGACTCTCCACCTGCCCCATCACTAGGTGTCAGGGGCTGCACCTCGATGGGCAGCGGGGAACCCCAGGGGTTTCACTCAAGTATCCCAGCTCAGTGAAGCAAGCAGCTGTGGAAGGGAGGAAAGGCATATGCAGATGTTCCAAAGCTGTTCCGCCTCAAGAAAATGTCATCCCCCAGCAGGGGACAGGGACGGGGACGGGGGCCAAGCTGGGAGGCTTGTTGCCCCCACGGAGGAGTTCACTGAGACTCCTGTCCCAGTATTAGTCATCTGCATGTTTTAAGGAGACAACAGCCCGGCTCCCAGATGGGGAAGTGGGGACCAGGGGATGCGGGGACGACTGCCAATCAGACAGCAGGACAGATGTCTGGGAGGGGAGCCTGTCTTCATTTATCTTCCCCTGGGGAGACACAGGAGGTTTCCGTCCATCCTCGCCTGACTCCAAGGCAGAGCGGCACATGGCAGGGGGCAGCAGTTCGTGGTGGTGGAAAACCACAAAACAGCAAGAGCAAAAAGGGCAGGAGCCATGACCACAGTGGCTGCAGAGAGCAAGTTGGCCTCTCTGTCTCTCTTACATTGCACCCAGGCAATCTGCCCCCGGCTGGGTGTAGCGCTCACACCCATAATCCCAGGGCTGTATCATTAATTAATTCCAAAGTCTACAAGTCTTCCCTATGATTGCACGAAGATTGGGGGGGGGGGGGCGCGACTAGACACAAACCATTACAACCCTGCAGCTGCAAAACAGACAAATAACATCACAATGTTGAGTGTCTGCCATAACTGAGGTGAGGGCTCTGTCACTGCTGCTACCTGCCTTGTAAGAGTAGAGCTTCAAGTCTCCGGGGCCACCCCTGGAAGGCAGCAGGGGAACAGAGTCAACTGGTCAGGAGATCCTGAGAACTGGACGGAAGAAGCATGATTCTCCACCAGCCAGGCCATCTCTGGATGTGGGGAAGGGGACACCTGTTGAGGGCCTCAGCATGAGCCACTCCCAAATGGCGCCGGCTTCCTGCTTCCGGGTTGTCCTGCGGCGAAAAGCAATTTAGCTGTAATCTGTTTTTGCCTGGCAACTGATGTAGTAACTAATCAGATTTGACTGTGTGAGCGATGGTGATTGGTGGGCGAAGTGCTATATATGAGGGAAGCGCAGGCTGGAGGGTGAGAAGAGGTAGAGATGTAAAGGGTGGAGGATCTTGTTAGATCCTGGCTGCTGTACTGAATAAAAGTCTACAAGCTTAAGTCCGGCGTTCAAGCCTTTGTGTTGCGGCGCCGGACAGACACCGCTGGGACTACAAGTCCAGCTGAAAAATTCCTTTGTGTTTGGTGTGGTCCCAAAGACCTTGACAACCAATTGATCAGCCCAGCTGTGACAGAATCTTCCGCCGCAGCGATATTCACCGTCCATGTGTAGTGGCTGATGGACCATGTCGACTTGAGAAATTTAGAAGCTTCGCTAAATCGACAGGGCAGTTCCACAGCAGAGGGTGGAGAGTGGAGAGGTCCCACCCCAGCGTGGCTCATCACCTAGAGGGCATAAGAGGGAAATGAGGAAGGATGGAGGGCTTCATTTCTTCAGAGGAGCCGGGTCTTTGCCTTTTGCTTGGATGTGCTCTCCTGGCTTCTAGTGCAGACTCTTTGGCCTCTGCCTTGGATTCCTCAGCCTCTAGGATAAGCTCCTCAGCCTTATATTACAGACCCATCAGCCTCCTGATGCAGTTTTGCACAGAACCCTTCAGGGAGCTCCGGGTGTGCAGATGCCCTCTGCACGTTTCCTCAGCTGACCCTGCACCTGGCCATCTTAAGCCAATCTTGTCATTCCTTATGCATTTGTACACCTGTGCTGTATCTGGTCCTCTAGGAAGACCCTGACTAATAGGCCGTGAAAGAGCAATCCAGAGGAAGACTGTGTTGGAGTGAGTCGGGCATTAGTCACTACTTTTAACCCAGATGGGAAGGGAGAAGATAGAGACCTCCATTTCTTGATGGAGGTAGGTAGAAGAAATGAAGAAGGGAGGAAGAGTGAGAAGAAAGAAAGAAAGAAAAGAAAAGAAAAAGTAAAAATAAGTGAACATTGTTTTAGCCAACTCAGTTGGGGGTGATCTGTTACACAGCGTTACTGTAGTAATAGCTGACTGCTACATCTTCAAAAACATATCTTGCTAGCAGTTAGCCACAACCTTAAGTTCAGCCTTGTCTGGAGGACACAGAACTCCAAAAAGAGCATCTTTGTGGCCTCCTTGCCACTGTAGCTGCCACCGTCCCTACCCTATTCTCATTTCCTTCCTCCCCTGAGCATGAAGGAGCCAGCGGCAGGCTTTCACCCTCAGCCCTCAGCCCCATCGGGTCAAGGCAATTTACCCGTCTTCTCCAGGTTTTAGGCCTCCCATTGCTGCCAAGGCTGCGCACCTCCAACAGGGCCTCCTCGTTTGCTGCTTGCAGCGCATCTTCTGCAAACTTCCTTTCCTGAAAGTCTATGTTTTTATTGTTGTGTCGAGTGCTGTGCTGTTGAACTATTTTCTCCTATGGTGCTGGGGATTGAATTCTGGTCCTTCACCTTAAGCTCCACCCCCAGCCCTTGTCCTTTTATTTTCATTTTTATTTTGAGGCAAGGTCTTTCTGAGTCACCACGTTGTCCAGGCTGGGCTCGAATGGTGATCCTCCTGTCTCAGCCTCCCAGAGTACTAGGATCACAGGCGTGTGCAGCCTGCCTGGCTCCTAGTAGCCCTTTGCTGTGTAGCACAGGTTGTGGGCCGCATCTTCAAGTCTGAGGCCAACTCCTCAGCAAACACCAAGGGAAGGAACCTGTCGAGGCCGTGAGACACCACTTCCTTCCGGTCTCTTCTCCCAGAAGGGCTGATTCTCAATCTTTACCCATCAGCCCTCCCAGGGTAGCTCTCCCGGGTTGCCTGCCTCCTCCTTGGCTTCTGGGTTCTCAGAGAGATCTGGCCTCTTGTCTCTGGTCCCACCAGGAGCGAGCTCTTTTTCACCTTGGACTCCAAGGCCCCTCTGAAACCAATCAATGTGCATCTCAGCTGCCACAAGACAGACACCTGCTGGTCTGAGGGAGGTGGGGCCCCAGCCACTGCAGCAAGGCTGCAGTAGGCATGCAGACAGCTAGGCAGGAATGAAGCCAAGCCACAGAATGTGTCATGCCTGAGGTCCCTACAGCTCTCAAAAAGACATGGCCTGAGTACCTACGGTTCACAAAACAACGCGTAGGACCCTGGAGACATAGCAGCACCAGAGCAGGCGAGCTCCCTGTCTATGAGCGGTTCTGAGGGAGTTTATAGAGCCCCCTGCCCAGACCCACAGAGACCCAATGTGGCAGTGGCATTCCCTGAGGAACCACGATATCCACAGCGGATAGAGTATCTCTCTCATTCCTCCTGGCCCAACTCGGCGCAGGTCCAGGCAGCCAGGCATTGGTGAGCTATCTCAGTCCCTTTCTCACTGCTGGGACAAAAATCTTTGACACGTACAACTTGCAAGAGAAGATGCCATGGCCATAGGGTGGAGAACAATTGCTCAACTGTCAACCCCACGCATCCGGGAAGCCCTGAGAGAAGGGAGGAGCCAGGAGCAGACACGTGCCCTCCCAGGTCCTGCGCCCCCGAAACCCACTTCCAGTCAGCCCTCCCTCTTCCCTCACATTGCACATCAAGCCGCCAGTTCACGTATCCACTAATGAGTTCAGCTCCCCCCATGGTCAGATCACCTCCCGAAAGCCCCATCTTTGAATGTACGATACTCTGAGGCAACGTTTTCATTCTAAACCATAACAGCAGACCGAGAGAAGGCAGTGATGCAGGGAGCCAGAGGGGAAGCATCCTGGCCTCCTGCCCAAAGAGGACAGCCCGGAGGCCTGTTCCATGGGTGGGGCCAACAGGTCCTCGCCGATAGGGACCCCTCCCCCATAGCGGCAGCTGCTCAGCCACGTGCCCACGCACTGCTTCCTGCCCTTCCAGCCATGCTGCGACTCGCCCTACCAGGCTCAATTTGCAACCACCACTTGAAGGCTAGTTTGTGTCCAGGTCTGCGTTGGCGGGGAGTAGACACGACAGCACAAGCAGGACCAGCGTTGGCCACAGTGGAGCACGTGATGTGACCTTCACCATGTGCGGAATTCTTACAGTGCCGCTGTGGGGCACCTACAGCCACATTCTCTCCCCTCGCTCAAGTGGAAACTGCGGCCCCAGCAGGAAGGGCCACGGTGGGCGGTGGCCCAAGCCTGCAGCCCTACTCTAGCCTCGCTCTGGGACCAGCAGCTCTGCAGAGTGGGAAGCACCTTCACTTTGAGGGCCTCAGGGTCCCCTACTCTGGAACGGGGTGGGAAGGTCCCAAAGGTTGTAGGCTGTGCAGCAGCAGGTGTGATCAGCCCATTTCACAGAAGAGAAAACTGAAGGCTAGGGAGTTCAAGTGAACTGCCGTGACCCCCTGGCTCATCAGTGGAAGAGGGGGTACAGACCCAGAGACCCTGCTCCCAACAGTGAGGACTTCCCAGAATGGGGCTGTTGGGGTCCTGCAACCTTCTTCAGCCCGGAGCACCCAACCCTGTCACTCTGCTGCCTTTCCCTTCCCTTCCCAGAGTCGTCTTCCTGGCGTCATTGTCCTTATGACAACACTCGCAGCCAACTATGGTCCCCACGGGTCCACAGGTTC
Organism: Myocastor coypus; assembly: GCA_004027025.1. NCBI lineage: Eukaryota > Metazoa > Chordata > Mammalia > Rodentia > Myocastoridae > Myocastor > Myocastor coypus. The sequence continues at coordinate 4,034 of PVJA010024034.1, read as the reverse complement.
CTGGGGACAGCTGTGTAGTCACTCTAGGTGCTGCCCCTTCACAGCTCCCAGGGCAGGACATGTCACAGCAGGGTCCCTTTACCTGCCCAGGAAGGAATAAAAAACACAACAGTGGGGCCAGGGCTCTGTGCCGCACGCCTCCCCACTCAGCCATGAGCCGGCTCTAGCCTCACAGGCGGTGTGTGTGTGTCCAAGTGCGCGTGTGTGCATACCTGCATATGCCTAACTATAGTTGTATATGTAAACCTGTGTGTGTGTTTGTGTGATGTTTCTCTGCATAAGCACATATGTATATGTGTGTACGTATGTGATGCATGTGTCTGTTTACATGTGGGTACATACACGTTAGATTGTGTGTGCTTGTGTGCAAGTCTATGCGTGTGCTCACATGTATCGTGTGCCTATGCATGGCTACATACTGCATGCGTACGTGTGTCTGTGTGCACTGTGTCTATGCATGCTTCTCTAAATCCATGCATGTTCATGTGTCCACCTATGGTGGGAACGTATACATGTGTGCATATGTGGGCCTGTGTATTGGCATATGTGTGCGCAGCTCCCACGGGCATGTGTATCTGGGGATATGGGCGTGTGTGTGTGTGTGTGTGTGTGTGTGCGCGCGCGCGCGCGCGCGCGCGCGCATGTCCTGGCTATCAGCCCGTGGCACAGGCTGGGCTGTGAGTGCCTGGAGTCTACAGCAGCCTAATCATGCCTGACAGATTGATTAGGGGAGAGAGCCGCTGTGTCTCTGTCGCAACAGACAGGGCGAGGTGTCTCCACTTAACCTCAGCAGTCGAGCAGGAAGGCCGGGTGCAGCAGCACTGGAGGGCAGGCGGAGAGGGGACAGTGACAAGCAAGGGTGGTGGAAGCCCCCTCTCTGCGGCGGTGGGAGGCATTTTGGTTAACCGGTGCCCTGCAACCTGGTGCCACACCCCAGGAAGGAGACCGGAAGTATCCCGGACCTTCAGAGCTGAGAGCCGCCAGTCAGGGACAGGGCGCAGGACCAAGCCTAGGCCTCCTCGAATCTGTACCCCATCCGAGTGTTGCCTGAAGGGGGAAGCTGGCTGCAGGGCCCTGCCCCGCCCACTTCCGCATGCACAGTGGCACGGCCCGCCTGTCCAGCGTGGACCTGGGGACCGCCATTGTCAGGGCTCTCCAGGCTTTCCTTCTGCGCCGGAGACCTCCCAAGTGACAACTACCACGTTGACCTTGGGGAGGAAGCCACAGACAGGAATCTCCCACAACTCTCAGGAGGCAGTGTAGACTTTGGTAAATTTGGGTTAAACTTTGTTCTTTCTCCATAATAGAATCCCCAATTTTTCCCCTTAAAACACTGAACGGGGAGGAACTAAACAGCTCCAACGCAGGACAGCAGGGGTTGTTATGAGGAAAGTGGAACCAGGGAATCTTTATTTATATTTTCCCCATCCTCTCAATTTTATAATTAGAAAGACAGCCATCCCTCTCCTAAAAGCAGAACGCCTGATTTTGAGCATTTGAATGCGTGTGAGATCCCAATTTGGTAAATAAAATAAAGCCACAAAAGGTCTGTAAAATAAAGTTCTATAAATAGCGGGAGAGCTACTATGTTTTGAAACTATTAGCAATATTTTCTTCTTCCTTTCCACTCAAATCGGCCCCACTAGGAAAGCTGCGGCTCAGGGTGAGGAGGAGAGCAGACTTCTGACCCCCTGGGGTGTCCCTGGAGAGAGGAGGCCTTCGTTTCCCTGGGGCTGCAGGTCTGGAGCTGTGACGTCTAGGCTCTGTTGAGCTGGGCCTTGAATCGATTCCTCCAACTGCAGCTCGGACTGGGTCCCAGTGCTTACCCTCTGATGCAGGCTGCATGTAACATCAACCGTCCCCGTGCTTGATGGGCGCCTGGTGACTGTCCCAGGGCGCCTCTCGCACTTGCACTGTAGGGTGTCTTGCATCTTCATCCCCAAGGGACTGAAGTCTGAGACAGACCCTAGCTGGTAAGACCTCCCAACGCCCCTCCCCTATATCCGGCAGCCCCGTAGGGCTGCCGTGTCCTGCTGTGGCCCACTGGACACCATCTGCTATGACCCCGTTCTCCTTGATGGTGATTTCAGACAGGGAAGAGGTTATGGGTTGAACTGAGATCCCTAACTCAATGGGGACTCGGGGAAAATCTACCAACACCCCAACCTGTGAACCTGACCTTAGTGAGCATTAGGGTCTTGCCACACAACCTAACTAGTAAGGATGAGATCCTTGCAAGCAGGTCCTGATTCAATGGGGCTTGCATGGTTGTGAAGAAGAGGAACAGCAGGACCTAGATACAGACCTGTACAAGGAGAGGATGGTACAAAGAGCTGACCTGCAGCTCAGGAAGAGCCAACCAGCACCTCTCCCCTGTTCTCGGCTTCTCTGTTTGCAGTAGTGTACTTTTTGTTACAGTGCTGGTGGTGGTAAAGTGTGAACCCAAGGCCTTCTTGCACTTGTAAGGCAAGAACTCTACCACTGAGCCACATCCTCAGCACTGTGGTACTCTGTGAAGGTAACCCTGGGATACAAAGATGGCCTGCGATGCGCCCTAAGAAACTCAGCCAGCATGCGGTACCATCGTGGCCAGTGACACCTGAGAGGATGTCTACCGTGGAAACGCTTCTCACTAGCACAGAGGAGGCAGCATTGCCTCGAAGGAGGCAGAGTTGTCTGGTGAAGGCGTACTGTAGTCCATGGGGCCCTGAGCACTGCTGCAGCCCTCTTGCAAGGTAAAGCTGACACACTGAGCCTGCAGAGAAGAACAACAGAACCGGTCACTGATGGTTATTAAGGAAGAAGTCAGCCCTGCAACGACTCGACCTTGGGACTTCTTGCCATGTGAGATAAACCCCCTTGCTACTGAGATCATTTCGAGTTTGCCTTTCTGTTCTTTAAATCCAGATGCATCCTCGGTGACACTCCATATGGCATAATCAGCCAATCAACAACCTCTTGGTCGAAGGCCAGGGAGAGATGCGATTGAAAAAACTCCTGATGGCTCATCTAAGAAGTAGCCAAACCTCCATGGATCAATATGAGCTCCACAAGTCCAAGTCCCAAGGGAGAGAAATCTAAGAAGGCTACTGGTTGCTTCTGCATTCTCAGTCTTAATTTCCAGATATAGCTGCTGAGCGGAGGGAGGCCGAGCAGCGGGGAGGGGGGCTGCATTCTTGCCTGCGACAGTCTGGGGACCTCTGGGGACTGGTGAGGTCATGGTTATTTTTACCCTATAACTAAGACATTAGCTGGGTTTTGCCATCTTGCACGTGCGGTGGAATGTTCCAGGGGCTGTCTGACATGTGACATCATGCCAGCCTGAATGCAAACACAGATATAAGAATCCAGCTGCACTCTAATAAAGCATGAGACAAAATTCCAAGAATGTAAACCACAGCCACTGTCTTACAAATTTATTTTATAAAATAAAGAATTTTTTTTAAAATAAAAGTGATATTGGCCTGTGTAGGCAAGGAGTTGGTCAAGATTTAAAAACAATAAATCCCTTTAAAACTTCTCAGTAGATAAAAGTTGATGTTGCTCGTCATCCATAGAAGCTCTTTAAAGTCCTCAATAATATTTACTAGTGGTAAGAGGAAATCAAAAGGTTGTCACACATCTGATCTGGTGGCATGGTGCTTGGCCCAGGGCAAGGGAAGGGTTGTCACACAGCTGAGGCTGCGGACAGAAGCTCAGCAGCTGTGCCTGCTGGCCCCAGTAAGAGCAGCCGTGCCTGCTGGCCCCAGTAAGAGCAGCTGTGCCTGCTGGTCCTAGTAAGAGCCAACATTTCCGGGTGTGGTGGTCTATTCCTGTAACCCCTGCACTGCGGGAGGCTGAGGCAGGAGGATCACAAGTTCTGGCTCAGCCTAGGCAACTTAGCAACCTAGCAAGACTTTGCTTCCTCAAAAGGGGGGGGGGGCTGGTGATATAGCTCAGTGTGAAGGCCCTGGGTTCAAACTGTGGTGCCACAGTCCATCCATCCATCCATCCACCCATCCATCCACCCATCCATCCACCCATCCATCCACCCA
>PVJA010024033.1:0-32311 GCA_004027025.1 Myocastor coypus | reverse complement strand
TGTGTCTGCCTCAGATGCTACCAATTCAGAGGTTTCATCTGTATGGTTCCTATTTTCTTCCATGATAGTGTCTTCTGTATTTGGTTTGGGTGGGCACGGGCCCTGAGATTGCATCCTACTCCTTGTTGTTATCATTTTGTATGGAAGTGGCCTCTGCACTTTGGTGGCGTTATGCTGTGTCTATGGGCGTTTGGTCTGGAGACTCCAAGCTGGTTCCTCTACAGAAGTTCCTGACTCTGTGTTGGAGGTCTGGCTGCTAGCTTCTGTGAAGCCCGGCAGATGTGGTCTGTAGGTGGAGGTGGAGCTTTGGGATTGAGTAGTCCTGGTAGGCTTGTGGACCAGATCGGTTGCCAGATGAGATGTTTGATGGGTTCGGTGCTGGAGCTTGGGCTGGAGGGGTTCAAAAAAAAAAAGGGGGGGAGGGAGCAGGGGAGGGAAGGCGGGCCAAGGATCCTGACTCAGCTGGCGCGCAGGCTCTGCTACCGGCTGGGATTCGGGCCTGGGCTGGAACAGGAAGTTAGTCGCAGGAACGCAGAGGCGGGGCAGAGGGGCGCAGGCAGCTTACCCGCGGCAGACGCGCGGGCTCTGCTCTGAATGCGAAGACTGAAGCTCCTCGGACCAAGTGAAGTCCTGACTCCTTCCTCAGCCCCTTGATAAAGTCTCTTCGTGCTGAGTCACTCTGAGGTAGGCCCATTGTGCGCTAGGGGAGAACCAATCATACCCCAGGACGGGCCCTGTTCCCACCCTAGGGAGGAGCTAATCATATCCTAGGCAGACCCTGGTCATGCCTTAGGGCTGAACCCATTGTACCCCAGGGCAGGACCCCCCACCAACAGGGAAAGGGGTCGCTCAGTCATCCAACCAATGTGTCAAGCACTGCAACCTGGTACTCGGTGAAACATTTTTGTCCTGCGGTCTTACTGCTGGGTAACGTCGGTACTTACAAGGGGAGTACCTGTGGATACTCAGGTTTAAGAATTGATTTCTTATTTTATTTGACTTTTGCCATTCCAGGGATACAAGTAGGGACTCCGCAATTGCCTAGTGGGAGCTTATGCCCTTGAGCTGTCTCCCCGGGAAGCCAGTAAGCTGTTTAGGCAGGGTTTGGTGGGGATTACAGAGAGCTTGCGGGCCTCGTAGGGTACAGGCCCAGCGGCGTATCAGGTTGAGGCCAGGATCCACACAATTCCCACTCTGGCAGCAGCATGGCAGAGCTGACAGCACCCGCGGGCCCCACCTGATGCCCGGATTTCCTGGAGGCTGGAGCCTTGAAGGGTGGATCACTCCCTGGAGACCAGGAGTCCCAGCCCAGGGGGGACCAGCTAGGGTGGGGGGTTGGGCAGGACTGAGCCTGGTCAGGTGGGCGGGGCCAGGGTGGGCGGGGCAGAGGTAGGCGGGGCCAGGGTGGGCGGGGCGGGTTTTCCAGGTCTTTTCCCACAGCCCTGACTGTGGGTTTTAAGGCCAGAACCCTGAGTCTGGGGAGCCAATACCTTTCTATCCCTGCTCAGCTCTTGGGGGGAAACTGAGGCCCAGATCGGGGATGAGGCCCCTGAGGTCATGCAAGGTCACACCAAGCAGACAGAGGGTCAGGAAGCCACCAGGACCTGCTGGCACAATAAGCAGTGATTTGCTGGGCGAGGTGGTACACACCTGTAGTCCCAGCACTGAGGGGAGGCTGAGGAAGGAGGATCAAGAGAGTTTGAGACCAGCCTGGGCTACCCAAGTGAGCTCAAGGCAGTGATGGACACTTCCTTCTGCAGGAGTGCAGGTGATCCCCAGATCCACCCAGGGCCACCCTGAACATCTCCACTTTCCCGCCAGCTGGGCCTCCTGGCCTCACCCTCTGTTCCCTGTCCACCAGGCTTCTGCTGTGGGCAGGCTCTGTGCAGGGGCACAGCTGGCCCCAGGCCTGGCCATTCCAGCACGGGGCCACAACGTGTCCTCCGGGACCTGCCAGGGACCTGTCCCCACCATCACAGTACCCAGCTGCGGGCAGGTGGGGGCTGCCCGTAGCTTCCCTTCTACTTTGCTGGCAGCTTGGGAGCAAGGCCATGCCTGGCTGTCTCCCTACCCTCCTCTGACCCATGCCCAGGCCTGGCACACAGCGGGTGATGGGAGAACTGCACCTTCCTGGAGATGGGCCCTGGTGACATTGCAGTGCCCAGGCAGCCAGAGGGAGAGAGGACAAAGTCCCGGGCTCTGAAACTGTCACTCAGCACACACAGGCTTAGAATGGGGAGCAGCTAGTTTTCTGAGGCAATCAGGGACTTAAAAGTAACTTCTTCTTCTTCTTCTTCTTCTTCTTCTTCTTCTTCTTCTTCTTCTTCTTCTTCTTCTTCTTCTTCTTCTTCTTCTTCTTCTTCCTATTATTATTATTATTATTAATGAAAAGACATGCTTTTTAATAACTACAGCTGGCCCTCCTCCTGAGTCTGACTTAGAGGGTCCGGAATGGTTCTGGGAAGCTGTATGTTTAACATGCGCTTTCACATCTATCCTTATCATGTAAGTGTAGGAAACACTTCCATCTCTATGGCATCTTCAGAGTGCAGCTCTCTTGGCTCTTCATCTGGAAGACTTTCACAAGGTACCAGCAAAACTCAGTCTTCCAAAATAGCAGGTCTCTGCTCTAGTAGTGATGCAGGAAGAAAAAAGTGATCTGGGGTGGATGCCCTCCCATAGGGAGCCTCCAAATGATATAGGGAAAACCGATCCCCAACCTGAAAAGTACCTGGGAAGAGTTCGTGTTCTCTAAAACCGAAGAATGAATTTTAGGAACAAACGGAGGTTACGAGCAGAACATATTTATTGAGGGAAAGAAAGCTCCTGTCCGAGAGAGGGATAGGAGGCAGGTCCTGAGTGGGTGTCCCCCCAGAAGCTGTCTCTTCGAGGGACTTTTATAGAGTGGACGTGGGAACTTGCTTAAGTGGGTATGAGGTGGGACAAAGACTGTGGTCAACCAATGAGATTACGAGCACCACTGCTCAGGCAAAATTGATTAAATCAGGATCCAATGGGAAGGCAGGTCATGTAGCAAGCGGGCAAGAACACCACCTACTGAGCTTGGGCTCATGACTCTTTCCAGGGTCTCTTACGGTGACTGATACTTATTTAGCGTATCAATCCCTGATGCCCACCCTTAAGGAGGTATGTAGTTGCTTCTGTTTACTCTTGTCTTGAGATCTGGCTCATGGCAGAGGAGTCTCTGTCTCTAGTTGTAAAGTTACTTTGACTTCCATGTCGTGCTTGAGGGCCTGGCCCTGTCTGCCTATAATCTATTTTTTTATTATTATTATTATTATTATTATTATTATTATTATTATTATTGTCTTTTTGAGACAGGGACTTGCTATGCAGTTCAGGCTGGTCTTGAGCTCACTTTCATAACCCAGACTGGTCTTGAACTCACACTGATCCTCTTTTTTTTTTTTAATTTAATACTTTTATTGTTTAAATTTAACAATTTTTTTTTCCACACTGATCCTCTTGCTTCAGCTTCCCAAGTGCTGGGACTATAGGCGTGCACCACCACGCCTGGTTATTATTCTTTCTCTCTCTTTTTATTTATTTATTTATTTTTGCAGGACCGGGGTTCAAACTCATGACCTTGAACTTGCTAGGCAGGCACTTGTGCCATGGAGCTATCTCCCCAGCCCCTTTGGGACTTAAAAAGTAACTTTTGCAGAAGCGTGAATGCTGACTTGGGCTGACAGATACTCAGGAGGTAGCAGAAAGTGCACGAAGCCAGCGTCCTCTTGTTCCTTTGGCTCTGGAGAGAGCTGGACACCAGAGACATCACCCTTACTTCTCTGGTCGCCACCGCTTCAAGCTGAGGCTGGGGACAGCTGATGACACCTGCCCCTGGTCCTGAGCCTGGTACCTGTGGGCCTCCTCCAGGGACAGTCATCTTGGGAGACCAAGCTGTCCCCAGTTGGGAGGGTTCCTGGCCTGGGCACCCATGGACTGGGGCTTTGCCTGGCAGACCGCCCAAGTTGGGGTCCTCTGCTTGGCCTCTGCCCTCTGCTCAGGGCTTAATCCCTGTAACCTCCTCAAGCTGAAGTCCCATCTCACTCCCCTTCCTCAAGGTTGGGGGGAATATCTCAGTGGAATAAGTGATTGCCCGGCAGGTGCAAGGTCCTGAGTTTGATTCCTGCTACCACCATGACAAAACAAAAAATCATTTCCCTTTACTCTCCAATGCAAGCTGTCCTGCAAAGATTTTTAAAATCTTTTTTCTCCTTCCTTCCTTTCTTTCTTTCTTTCTTTCTTTCTTTCTTTCTTTCTTTCTTTCTTTCTTTCTTTCTTTCTTTCGTTCTTTCTTTCTTTCTTTCTGACAAGGTCTTGCTAGGGACACAGCCCTGGCTGCTCTTGAGCTGGAGAGATCTTCTTGAGGGGGAGGGGAGTTGCTGTGATTCCCCGGCTCGCCTCCCCGCCTGGCCTTGCCGCTGCTCCCCCAGGGTCCCTGAGCTGGCCATCGCTCGCTGCCGAGAGTTCCCAGAGCTCCCGCGGTGGCAGTGGCTCTGCACCAGGGGTCCCGGTGCCGGGGGCGGAGGGGCAGCTTCTCTTCACCTTCCTGTCAGCAGCTTGCAAGCCTATGGGCCCGCCCCTTAAAGGGGCCGCACCGGAAAGGGTGGAGAATCCTGCCGGGAAGTCCCCTCCCCTCCTGGGCCAGCAGGTCTTGGGAAGCAAGCTGGTAGGTGTTGAAGTAGTTGGGGACTCCCGGCTATGTTTTGGGATGTTTCTTCCAAATGATCTTTCTTTCTTTCTTTCTTTCTTTCTTTCTTTCTTTCTTTCTTTCTTTCTTTCTTTCTTTCTTTCTTTTCTTTCTTTTCTTTCTTTCTTTCTTTTCTTTCTCTTTCTTTCTTTCTTTCTTTCTTTCTTTCTTTCTTTCTTTCTTTCTTTCTTTCTTTCTTTCTTTCTTTCTTTCTTTCTTTCTTCCTTGTCCTTATACTGAGGATTGAGCCCAGGGCTTTCCCACTGTGCTACATCCCCAAACCTTTTTAATTTTTTTTTTACTTTTGAGACAGGGCATTCCTAAGTGGATTCTTCTGCCTTGGCTCCGGAGTGCTGGGGTGGCAGGCGTCGTGGGCCAGCGCGTCCACCTCATGCACTCCTTATTCCATGAGCTCTGCCTCTGGCCACTGCATCAGGATTTCTGCCCTCTGTGGGAACCAGCGTCACATCCAGTGGGCCCAGTCAGAACTAGGTGCCAGCAGGAGCTCCCAGCTTTCTAGGTGGGGGCTTTTGCAGAAAACAAGAAGTGGGTCCTCTAGTCAGGGCCTCTGGGGATGTGTAGGAGCTCTCCATGTGTGGGTATGGTGCAGGAGCAGGGAGGGGGTGGAAGTCCCAGCCATGCACAGTGTTGAAGGTCGCCAGGTAGAGTGTCTGGGACATATCTGGAGCACCGCAGGCTGGGCAGGGACAGGGTTTCTTCTGCACTTACTGTGCGCGGGGCCTCCTGCCCCATTGAATCCTCTCCGTTGGGTGTAAGCCCCCGGCTCTGGGAGCATAGAGAGCGGACCAGGACGGGTGCCAGCGAGGCCCCAGAGGCAGGATCGCTCCTACTGCAGCTGCTCCTGGCCAGGATGCTGCCAGGCCTGAGTCTGGGCCAGCCTCTCTGCCCCCACTTTGAATCACAGAAGACTCCTGTCTTAAAGAGGGGGTTGAACCAAGTGGGACATATCTTTAACTCCAGGGAGCTTGGGTAGGACCAGCTGGGAGGTGGATCCTTCCTTCCTCAGGCCCAGGAGGCAGCAGTTCACACGCTCAGCAGCAGGGAGCGCTGAGGAACAGATTCCCTCGAAAAGGAAACCTTACTAACCTTTGAAGATGTGTTTTATCCTCTGCGATGCTCAGGATGCTTACGGGGCGCATACCTGGGTGTCGGGGCAGCTCCCCCTTGCCAGTAGCAGCAAAGCCCGTGTGCTCAGGCACACCGGCCGTCCTGGCTGTCTCGGTTCCTCTTCTCTCACTGCTGGGGCAGATACTGGATGCTCCACATCAGGGAAGGAAAGGTTACTAAGCTGGCAGGTAGGGGGGGCTTCAGTCCATACTCAGCCGGCTCCAGGGCAGAGCTGCACATGGCCAAGGGCAGCCTTTCACGGCGGCAGTACAGAGCAAGAGCAAATAGGGGGCAGCGGCAACAGTGGCTACCGAGAACAAGTCCACTGCTCTTACACCACGTTCAGGCCGTCTGCCTCAGGATGGGCGCAGTGCTCACACCCATCATCCCAGCAGCACTCACACCTGTAATCCCTGCAGGGCTCACACCCAGGATCCCAGCAGTGCTCACACTCATCATCCCTGCAGTGCTCACACCTGTAATCTCAGCAGCGCTCACACCCATCATCCCAGCAGCGCTCACACCTGTAATCCCTGCAGCGCTCACACCCATAATCCCAGTGAACTGTGAATTAATCACACTCTAGAAGTCTGTCCCATAACTTACATGAGGCTTTTGGGGGACACCTAGACACAAACCCTAACACTGGCACACCTGGAGGCTGAGACAGGAGGTTCAAAAGTAAAAGTCCAGCTTGAGAGATTTAGTGATTTAGCAAGATCCCGTGTCAAAAACAAAAACCAAAGCAAGGACTGGAACTGTGGCTTAATGCAAAGGTCCTGAGTCTAATTACTAGCGCTGCTAAAGCAAAATTAGTGAAAGACACCATGCCCTGGGCAGGCACTCATAAACATGCTGCAGATTCTTTTTTTTTTTTTTTTTGTCTTTTTGAGACAGGGTCTCGCTATGCAGTTGAGGCTGGCCTTGAGCTCACTTCTGTAGCCCAGGCTGGTCTCGAACTCGCACCAATCCTCCTGCCTCAGCCTCCCGAGTGCTGGGATTACAGGCATGAGCCACCACGCCCGGCTGATGCTGCAGATTCTTCTCCAAATTCTGGCCCATCTTCTCTAAAAGATACTTATAGAGCAGGGTGTGGTGGCGCATGCCTGTAATCCCAGCACCTGGGAGGCTGAGGCAGGAGGATCAATGTGAGTTCGAGACCAGCCTGAGCTGCAAAAAGGAGCTCAAAGCCAGCCTGAACTGCATAGTGAGACCCTGTCTCAAAAAGACAAAAACAAACAAACGAGAACAAGAACAAGACCAAGACCAAGAACAACAACAGATACGTATGGACCCAATCGCCTCTTTAGCCAAAGCTAAAGGCCATCTCTCAGGGGTTGAAAATGAAGTCTGGTCAAAATTTCATCTCTTGTCAGGGCCTGGTGGCCAGCACTCAGGAGGCTGAGCTAGGACGCTCCCCAGGCATGAAAACCCAGGCTGGGCTACATGGTGAGTTCAAGGATAGATTGAACTACACAGCGAAACCTTGTCTCAATAAATAACAACAGAGCAACTTTAATGAGATAGTGTGACTTTAAACACAATTCTGCTATTCCTGGCAAATCCGCATAGTGCTGGAAGATCTAGAAAAAAGATGGTCTTTGGACAAGATGCCTCCCTGTTCTTTACAGGTTCCTAAAGATCTCCATCTGTCTCAGATGGGGCTGTGCCACCACGCCCAGCCATTCAGTCTTCTTCATTCCTTCATCCCTCACCGGTTTGCATTTATCGATGGATTGCTCACGACCCACGCCCAGGCGCCTCCTCCTGCAGTTCTGCGCTTCTTCTGCCTCAGGACGCGAGCTCCTGAGCCTGGTATCCAGCATGGCTGCTCTCCCAGGTACCGACGCGGTCAGCTGCTCCGGACCCAGCAAGGCCCTTAGGCATCAAGCGTCTTCTGTCCCAAGGGTGCCGGGTCTTATCCCGCAGCGCCCCCTAGCGGGCAGTGTGGGCGCAGTCCCGGATCTGGAGCTTCAGGCTTTGGACCTAGGTCCCAGCTCTGCCTCTCCTGCACCCCAGCTCCCTGCCGTTTCTGGAGCGACAGCGCGCGGGGTCAAGTGATAGCTTCGTGTGGCTGACGGCACTTGGGCGCTTAAGATTGCTGGGCTCTCTCATACTCTTCCCAGCAGAAGCAATCCCTCCCGCATGTAAATGAAGGCTCTGAAACTGTCTTTCGATTGGTTCTTGCCTGTACGTAAGTGAAGGGTTGAGAAGAGCATTTTGTGATTGCTTCTGAATATCACCAGATGCAAATAAGCCTGGAGAATACGGCTTTCTGATTGGTCAGGAGCTGTATGTCTGAGATATTTAGGGTCCAAACTTTTGCGGGACCGGGGTTCGAGCTCATGACCTTGCAGTTGCCAGGCAGGCACTTGTGTTACGGAGCTTTCTCCCCAGCCCCCAAATATCCCTTTTTAGGGAACATGTTGACTATGGGGATTTATGGCCTTTCATACAGTTCACTCCCTTAACCAGTGCCCCCGCCCCATCTCCTACCTGGTGCTCACGTGCTCAGGAATATCTAGGGCTAAAATAGTCACCTTCCTAAAATTGGGTCCAAGACCAGCCCAGACACCAAAATCCATGGGCAATGGGTTAGCGTTTGCACAGGGCCCGAGACAGCTCCCCCTCCCCCAGAACCTAAGTGGTCCCTATCTGACCCAGTGTACCGGAGAAAACGGAAATGCTATGTGTGCCTCTGCTTTAGTGCCCGAAGGAATGACAAGAAAACCACTGGCGCATAATCAGTGCAGACGCCGCTTTGGGGAGGCGACTGGATCTCGGGCGTGGGGCAATGGATGGGTCTGCGGATGGGTTTGTAGTTGGGAGTGAATGCTTTGTTTTCTTGAGACAAGGCCTCTGCTTTATTTCTGTACGGGGTATCGAGCTCATCACCTGTGCTGCTGAGCTCTACCCCTGCTGGGTGTGAGGTTGGGAGGTGACTGACGTCTGGTAGGAAGAAGTGACTCATGTGGGGGTGGCCCGGAAGGGCGTTTGCTAAGCTCCTTCCTTCTCTCTCTCTTTTTTTTTTTCTTTTGGGACCAGGGTTTCACTATTTTCTTTTCTTTCTTTCTTTTTTTTTCCTTCTCTGTTTTAGTTATTTTTGTCCAGGGTCTCACCAGGCGGCTCCAACTCATAGTGATCCTCTTGTTTTCAGCCTCCCCAGCCGTGGGATGATGGGCACGCTCTGCCATGCCTGGACATGCTCGCTGCCTCAGAGCGCCCGAGGGCGGGGCTAGTGCGGCATGTGGTGCCAGGGATCGAACCCCAGCCTCTGTGCTGGCCTAAGCAGGAGCTTAGTTGGCTGAGCTATCTCGCCAGCCCCTCCTTCTCTCTTGATCCCTTAACGCTTCCCACCCGTCATCCTGTGGACTGCTGCTCCCTCAACGTACCCTTCTGCTGTGCTACCCTCTACAAACTCTGAGCCAGAACAAACCTCTCCTCCTAGGATTCGCAGGTGTGCTGCAAATTATAATGGGTATGATCCTTTCTTTAGAGCGGTATGCCATCTGGAAGGGTGCCTTCTCATACTCAAACTTTACTAATCTCATATTCTCCCATGAATTTTTTTTTGTTTTTGGTGGAACTAGGGATCAAACTCAGAACCTTGTTCTTGCCAGGCAAGCATTTATTCCACTGAGCTATCTCCTTGGACCCACTAATCTCACATTGTTTTTTTTTTTTTTTTGTTCTTTTTTTAATGTCGTGCTCAACTTGCCCTGGTGGTGGAGCTGGCGCAGCATGTGGTGCCAGGGATCAAACCATGGTCTCCATGGTTGCCTAAGCTTGCCTAAGCAAGCGCTTTAGGCTACTGAGCCATCTTGCCTGCCCTAATCTCATATTTTTTTTTCTAATCTCATATTCTTAATAAGAAATGATTTCTTTTCTTTTTTTTGAGGCAGGTTCTCACTATATAGTCCAGCCTGGCCTTGAACTGACAGCAGTCCTCCTGCCTCAGCCTCCGAATATTGGTGTTATGGTTTATGTCTAGTTGTCCTCCCAAAGCCTCATGCAATCATAGGGCAGGGACTTCTAGAGTTTGAGACTTGATCCATGATCCACTGGGATTATGTGTTTTAGTACTGATGAAATTATGGTCTGAGTACTGCTGAAAATTGTAGGTGTGGCCTGAGGCGGATAGGCTAATGAGGAGAGCCTGATGTAATTTAAAGAGAGACAGACCAGCACTGTTGCTCTGCTGCCCTTATTGGTTGGCTGCTTCTGTCACCATGTTATTGCTGTTCCGCCGCCATGAACTGGATGCTCTCTGCTCTGTTCCACTCAGCCTGGGGCCAGCCGAATATGGACTGAAGCCTCCATAAATTGTGAGCTAATAAACCTTTCCTTCCTTCTTGGATGTTGGGTATTTGTCCCAGCAATGAGTAAAAGGTAACTAAGACAGCTGGCATTGCAGGTGTGGGTCCACACGCTTGGCTAGCAAGTGCCGAATTCTAGGACATGCGTGCTGATGTGAGTGCGTGTGGGTTTGTGATGCAGAGACCGTTGGCGTCAGTGTAGGGCATTGTGCGGAATGCTTTAATGTACACCAGACACGACGAGGTCCTCAATGGCTTGTGGGGACTGCTGAGCCAGAAAACTCCATAGTCGCTCGGTCCAGAAGCTGGGGGAGTGATGAAACGAGGGGCGTCAGAGCGTGGCGGCAACCGGACGCAAGGCCTGGAGCCCCCTAGCGGCAGCGCGTGGACCTGCAAGGCAAAGTCCACCTGCCCCAAGGCCTGAAGCCCCCTAGTAGCAGCACGGGAACCTGCAAGGCAAGGTCCAAGCAACGTCGCGGGGGGCCGCAGGTGTGTTCCACCGAGCCGCATGGGTGCCACCGCCTCTCTCTCCTTTACACTCCTCCCAGGCTGCAAGCCCGTTGGATGGTACCCAACAGGAAAACTATTGGAGGGGGAAGGCGCCCCCTGAACCCACACAAGACCACACTCATGTTACCTGGCACGAAAGGAGCGGTTTGTTGACGGCAATTAACAGGTGCTCTGGGATACTCAGCAGACCTGAACAGCAGTGATGGCTGGGGAGGCAGGGGCTTTATAGAGCAGGGAATGGGGGAAGGGGAGTCATCAAGTGTCCCTGGCTGGGTGGGGTTTTTTTGGGCACAGAGTCTTTGTCTTAGTCTTAGTTCAGAGAATTTTGTACTAATAGTGTTTATACAAGGTATCATGTTTGCATCTTGTACTCTGAATAACCACTGCGAAGACAAGAATATGCACTATATTAATTGTTGTATAGTCCTACTAACCTGTTTTGAAACTTTCTCATTGCTATTTCTTTCTCATTAAAATTAATTTAAAAAAAAGACAAACAAAAAAGGAATATATAATAGGTTGACAAAGAGATAAAAACCCAGAAAAATAAGTAAAAAGTAGTTTCTTTTTCTTTTGTCTTTTTGAGACTGGGTCTCGCTATGCAGTTCAGGCTGGCCTTGAGCTCACTTTCGTAGCCCAGGTTGGTCTTGAATTCGCGCTGATCCTCTTGCCTCAGACTCTGAAAGCAGGGATTACAGCCCTGCTTCACCACGCCTGACCTGCTAGTCTCTTACTGAGGACTTTAGTTTCTATTTATTAGGGAGCTAGGCCTATAGCATTCTCTTTTTGTTGAATCTGCCTCTGATTTTGCTCCCTTCTACCAGGAATGAGCTCAGAAGTATTGCTTCCACTTCGATTTCTTTGAGGAGTTTGAGGTGTAGAGCCATTAGTTCTCCTCTAAATTCCTTATAGAATTCAACAGTGAGCCATCAAAACTTAGGTTTTTCTTGGGTGATAGTTTTTAAATTATTCCTTCAGTTTCATTGACTGTTATCCAGTTAGCTTTTTAAATCTATATATGTACATAGCAATTTGTCCATTTCTCCTTCATTTGTCGTCTTGGTGGAGCACAGGTCACCCACCTCTTCTGCTAGTCCTCCCACGTACGGCACACATCTAGTGGTGGCCATCTTGCTCCCCCAAAGCGTAAATTATTGACAAAAGCAACTACAAAAGTACCATAAACACATGGAAATTAAACAACAGCCTCGTAAAGAACCAGTGGGTCACAGATGAAATTAAAGCACAAGTTAAAAAAGACATTTAAAATTAAATGAAAATGCAGATACAACTTGCTAAAACCTGTGGGATGCCATGAAGGCTGTCTTAAGAGGGAAATGTTATGCCAGCAAATTTGCCCATTAGATAAACAGAAGAAGCACAGATAAATGATCTTGTGCTGCACATCCAGGTCCCAGAAAAAGAAAAAGAAATCAAGCCCAAAGCACAAAGAAGGCAGGAAATCATAAAGAGGGCAGAAGACATTAGTGCATTGGAGATGAACGTATAATACAAAGAATAAATGAATCAGAGGGGCTCTGTGATAGAATAAGCGAAATCGATAAACCTCTAGTCAATATAATGCAAAAATGGAGAGAAAAATCTCAAATTCATACAGCAAAGAAAGAAAGGGGTGAAGACTAAAGACCCTAGACAAATTGAGAAGATCATCAATACCTGCTTCCAAAATGTGTACTCACAGGATGGAAAACACAGAGGAAGTGGACAGTTTCCTCAATAAAGATGAAATGCTAAAGCTGACTCAAAAAGGTATACAAACTCAGAACAACCCAATATTGAGGAAGGAAACAGAAAATGTAATAAGAAACCTACAAACACTGAAAAGCCCGGGTCCCATTGGGTAAACAGCAGAAATCTACAAGACATTTAGAGATTATTTAATGCCAACTTTTCTCAAGCTCTTCAATGAAACTGATGGAAGCAATTCTCCCAAACACACCTTTGGAGGCAAGTATTATTCTGGTTCCAAAAACCAGAGAAAGATCTAGATAAAACAGGGAACTATAGGTCAATCTCGCTAATGGATATATGTAAAAATCTTCAGTAAAATACTAGCAAACAAGGCAGCAGATTATCAAGGAGATGATAGGTCATGACCCAGCAGGATTCATTCTAGGACTTAAAGGATGGTTCAACATATGCAAATCCATAAAGGCAATACACCACCTCAATAGACAAAGAGGAAAGTCCATGTGATCATCTCAATAGACACAGAAAAATCATTGACAAAGTGTAACACTTATTCATGATAAAGTCCTACAGAGTTTTGGAATGGATGTACTACAGCTCAACCTGACAAAAGTCATGTACAGGAAACAAACAGCTGGGCCGGCGGGATGACTCAGTGGTCTAAAGCGCCTGCTTGGGAAAGCTTGGGTGGCTTCAGGGACCATGGTTCGATCCCCGGCACCACATGCTGCGCCAGCCCTGCCCTCGGGGCAGGATGAGCTGGCCATAAAAATGAGTGAATAAACAAACAAAGGTTCTGAAACAAGAAAAAAAAAGTTACTTAAGAAAAAAAAAAAAAGAAACAAACAGCCAACATCATACTAAATGGGTAAGAACTGAAGGCTTTCATTTAATTATTTAATTAACTAATTAATTAATTTTAATGGCTAGCTCAGCCTGCCCTGGGGGTGAGGCTGGCACAGCTCGTGGTGCAGGGGATTGAACTTTGTTCCCTGTGGTTTCCTAAGCTTTCCTAAGCGGGCATTTAGACCATTGAGCTATTGAACCAGCCCAAGGCCTTCATATTAAAATCAGGAAGAAGACAAGGATGTCCACTGTCTCTACTCCTATTCCATATACTTCTGGGAATGTTAGTCAGAGCAATCAGACAAGAGAGAGAAATAGGATTAAGGACTGGAAAAGAAGGAGCTAAGCTATCATTATTTGCAGATGACATGGTACTCTACATTGAGAACTCCAAAAACTTCACCAAGAGTCACACAGATTTAATCACCGGATTCAGCAAGGCAGTGGGATACGGGGCCAAAACCCAAGAATCAGTAGCATTCGTGGGCACAAACGATGAATATGCCAAGAGAGAAATTAGGGAAACCACGTCTTTCACAATAACATTCAAGAAAAGGAAATACTCAGGCATCAGTCTCCCAAAAGACGTTGAAGATTTACACAGTAAAAATTATGGTACTTTGAGAAAATAAATTGAAGAGGATTCAAGAAAATGGAGGAGTAGCCAGGCGTGGTGGGGCACGCCTGTGTTCCCAGCACTTGGGAGCTTGAGGGAGGAGGATCAGCGTGAGTTTGAGACCAGCCTGGGCTACAAAAGTGAGCTCAAAGCCAGCCTGAATTGCACAGCGAGATCCTTTCTTAAGAAGACAAAAAAAAAAAAAAAAAAAAAAAAAAAAAAAAAAAAAAAAAAAAAAAAAAAAGGAACAGTATTCCATACTCCTGGGCAGGAGGAACCAACATTGTGAAAATGGCCATACTCCCAAAATTGTAATACAGATTCAATTCAATACTGATGAAAATACCAGTAGCATACCTAGAGCCAGAGAAAATGTTCTTCAAATTCCTGTGGAGCCACCGGAGACCCGGAATGTTCAAAGCAATCCTGGGAAACGAAGGAAAGGCACCAGGCGCTGCAACGTGCTTCCACTTTGGTGGTGTTCTTGGCCAGGCCCAGCAGGCTGCCCTGGCTGTCTCCACCCACCTGCGTTCTTAGAGTTTGGGATATCCGGGTGGTTTTCAAGTAGCTAGCAGGGGGTAACTTTGCATGAAACAGTACAAGGGATCTGAGGGTTACTACTTTCAGCTAAGGGGAAGATACCTGGCTACCTGATACTGAGATTTGTGGGCACTGCATTGGATGTCCTAAATGGGCATTTCAATGACTATGTAAAGACATCTACACTTTTAGCGGTCCTATAACATGTACTCTATATAATAATATGTATCAATGCTCTATGTAAAGAACTGTTGAGAAACAACCTTCTCTCTGACATCTCTTTACTTTCACTTGCTCATATATGGAATAAGGACCAACGTTAAAATCTTTGCTTTAGGGTTAGCCAGTTGCTTTGGCATTTTCTGGCAAGTTGTCATGGTATGGATACACCATGACTGATGTATCAAGAGAACAAACACTGACAAATTACTAGAATAGTAAAGACATATAAGGAAGAACCTCTACACATAGGATTTTGAACAATCTATTAGTGCTTGTAATAATTAGAAAAACTCCTCAAACAATTAAAATTCTTAAAATTATTTGATTTCTATTTTAAAGAGAAAACACAAGCAAATAACAGGAGCAAAGACAACAAGACAGCAACTAGATGGGGAGATAGCTTGGTCATCTAAGCATCTGTCTAGCAAGTGCAAGGACCTGGGTTTGAGTCCCGGGACCTCATGCCAGGCACTGGGTAGAGCGACCCTGTATCAGCTGTATGAATAAATAGAAACCAAGCAACCTAAAACAGTAAAAGTGGTACAGAATGTCAAAGCAAGAATAGAAAACTGCCAATGGTTGTTGTATAACATCGTGTTATCATGGAATTTGATGATCAGGTTGCCTGATGCAGGCATGCAAGATTGATCAAACAATTAAAAATTAACTCTTCCTTTCAATCAACCTCAGTTTTCCCTTTTCATTTTTAAATTTACTTTAAAGAGAGTATAGAAATAATAGATGGGACTTTAGACGTGATGCACATGAAAATATTAAAATTAAAGACCCGACAAATATGAACTAAGGCATGTAACTTGCATCGGCCTCATTTCCTTTAAAAAGCGCTGTTTTTACTGTACTGTGCAGCTTTGGTCCTGTGATTGAGGCTGAGGAAAGAAAAGCATTTCCCGCCCATGCCTCTGTTTTCACATGCGCCCAAATAACGGGGAAATTGAAGGTTGCAGGCCCAGAAATAACCATCACATTCTGCTCAACCATACATTTATGTTTCAAGCAACTGAGCTGTAGGAAGGATGTCAGTGTTAGGCTTCAGAAAGGCCCAGGACTTCTGCATTGATCTTGGGCTGCTAATTTAGAATTGGCTACCGGGCGTAGTGGCTCACACCTGCAATCCCAGCACTTGGGAGGCTGAGGCAGGAGGATTGGTGCGAGTTCGAGACCAGCCTGGGCTACAAAAGTGAGCTCGTGGCCAGCCTCAACTGCATAGCGAGACCCTGTCTCAAAAAGACAAAAAAAAAGAAAAAAAAAAAAAGAATTGGCTTATTCAGCATCACTACCGGTTCTGCAGCTAAAGGGGGAATGTGAGCGGCTGAAAATTTTAGAACATGTGAATAGGACACACTCATGAGCCACCAAGATAAGGACTGCAGCTGCACTGGCCCCTGGGAGGGTGAGGGTGGAACCCTGCACTGACTCCTGCATGACGTCATCTCTGGCCATACGTGACCGAGCGCTGGTCTTTCCGGACCACTTCGACACCCAAGGTGGAATCCTCCATCGCAAGCCATTCGCAGCATCCCATGTGAGGTCCCTAAGAGTGGCCCATTGGCACAGACTCGGCGGAAATGCAACCCAAGGATAGGTGGCTCCTGGGACCTTCCTCCTCCTGGACTTGGAAGAAATGAGGGGACTGAAGGGGCAACGCGTGGTCCTTGAATATCGCCTCCACCTTGTTTGTTTCCACTGCATGCCAGGCCGCAGATGCAGAGCTCCAGGGCACAGAGGTGGAAATGGCTCCTAGGATGCGCGACGGGACTGGCTGAGCAAAGCCAGGGCCATTAAAGCACCCACCTGGGGCCGAGCCGTAACACGCGCGCACACACACACACACACACACACACGCACGCACGCACGCACGCACGCACGCACGCACACGCACGCACACGCACGCACACAGCATAAATGAGCTCCCTGGGCTGGCCCTGCCGGTTCCGTCTTCACGCTGCATGGCGTCTCTACCATGCTCTCCTTCCGGTGCACCTCGCTGCCCCTGCAGCTCCTTCTCTTACTGAGCTGCTCAGGAGAGGAAGACTGCCTCTTCCCCAGGACCACCGCTGTGCGCAAGGACGGAGACGTGGTGGTCGGGGCGTTCTTCTCTTTCTTCCTCCGCGTCTACTTCTACGGTGTGACCCACATAGAGCCCGGCAAGGACTTCGTGGACATGCCGTGAGTGCGACTCCCCTGACGTGCTTCCTGCTGTAGTCTCCGGTGGTCAATTCCTAGGGTGACGGTCTGTGCTGGGATAAGTGCTCTGCGTTCGCTATCCCGCTGGTAGTGCAACAGAACTGTATCTTTGTTTGTTTTTGTTTTTTTCTTTAGAAGTGGAAGGCCCCACTTTCTGCTTTAGTGTGTTACAGATGCGCCTCCCGTACCTGAGCTGCCACTCCACAGCACGAAGCTGGGTCAACTGGAAGTGATTGTAACTGCCCTGAGTCTAGTAGTTTGTGGCTGAAGACAAGGGCCCGATTCATAACGAGCGGGGTCTCCCTTATTCACCCCTAAAGTTCCTTTCCTCCTTACTCAGGTTTATGCCCCACCTGGCTCAGCAGACCCCTCCCTAGAAAAGGTCTCTCTCTTGCACACCTGGAGGATCCGTGCACCTGGCTTTCATGCCAGGTGGGATCACAGGGCACAGAGAGGCAGCAAGCATGGGCGGGAGGGATCCCCACTGTGGGAGAGGACACGTTCCCATGGGCGAGTGTTTCTCACACACACTCTACTTGTGGCTGCTTTTAAAATTTTTATTAATTTTAATGAGAAAGAAGTAACACTGAGACAGTTTCAAGACAGGTTACTAGGACAGTTATAGTAATTAATACATTGAACATTGCCCTCTTTATAGTAGTTGTGCAGAGTGCAAGATGCAGACATGGTATGTTTTCTGAACACTATTTGTGGGTGCTCTCAAGTTAGGTGTGTAGCTGCAATTTGATTAACAAGTGGAGCTTGCAGAGTGTCCGAATAGTCTATGACTTGTGCACCCAGGAGAAAAGGGGATGGCCCTGCCACAGTAGCGGCTGGGGACCAAACCCCCGGGGGTGGGCCCATGGAGTCTGCCTGCGTTTGGAGGCTGGGTCGGTAGAGCCAGGGCTTGTGGCGTCTTTGCAACAATAGTTCTTCACTTCTCCATAGCCTTTCTCAGGATGCTAAGTTGAGTTCCTAGAGCACTTCCTGGTGTCCGTGGATTTGAGGCAAGGCAGTGTCGTGCTGCGTTGGCTGCCAGCAACGTATGGGGCTCGAGCCGCCGTCGTGCCCGAGTCCCCTAAGCAGATGCGATACCAACTTTGTGCAGGTGTTTGCCACCACATCTGGACGGTGTTTTACCCACAATTTTCCCAAACGTGTTTGATGCTTCCTCGTGAGGTGCAAACATTAACTCTGCCGGCTCCTGCTGACTGTTTCGTGGCTGGCTGGCAGAGCGGCAGGGTATGTCAGTGGGTGCCCTCAGGGATTCGCGCTCTGCATCCCTCGCAATGGGCTAAAGTTAATTACGACATTCGTTAACATTTTTTTCTTTTAATTAAAACTTTATTAGCCGGGCGTGGTGGCTCATGCCTGTAATCCCAGCACTTGGGAGGCTGAGGCAGGAGGATTGGTGCGAGTTCGAGACCAGCGCTACAAAAGTGAGCGCAGGACCAGCCTCGACTGCATAGCGAGACCCTGTCTCAAAAAAACAAAAAAAAAAAAAAACAAAAAAAACCAACTTTATTTATTTACATATAGTACAGGATTTCAAAAGGAGAAAAATTTAACAATGGTTATGTTACATATTTTCACCATTGGATCAGTTTAGATTAATAGATATCGGTGTATAAGATTGATCAAACAATTAACCTTTGTTAAAATTGTAGCAGGGTTTTTTCTCTAATCCGGACATGACCTGAACACAGGATCGGCTGTAGTTGGGTTTTGCGTCAGGAAGGTGGCCTTGGGCTGGATGCTCCTTTCTGCACAGGCCAATGGGCTCACCGGACAAGGGCACCGTGTAGGTCACCGAGGGATGCATCATCACAGGACGGCAGGGGGTAATGAAGAATTTTGGCTCTGTCACCGTGTGGAGATTCTAGCAGGAGGGAGCCCCGTATGGCCAGAAAAATAGTGCGGAGAGGAGAGGATGAGGAACTGGTCCATGGCAAGTGAGGTCCGACTTCGAGGCTATTCCAAGGGTGCTGGAGGGAGAGTCCCAGTCTCCCCCGCAGAGGAGGGGAGGATAAAGGCTGCCTGCTCTGCCGCTGGTCCTCCGCTGCTCACCCCACCCCTGCGCAGGCACTGCTCTGCTGGGGCAGGCAGGTTCTTCCAGAATCAGGCACTGTAATTCTGTCTGTGGCTGAGAAGAACATCCTTGCTATTGCCCGGGCGGCTATCTGCCCGCGTTGGCTTATCCATCAGGCAAGCATCTGTAGAGGAGCACGGAATGTGCATGCTGTCAGAAGGAAAAGGAAAAGAACTTCAAGGGGTCAGGAAGCTAACTGAGCGGTCTAAGCGCCTGGCTGGAAAGCACAAGAACTCAGTACCATGAGCCGTGCCAGTCCTGTGCCTAGCTGGCCACGAAATCCAAGCTGTGTGGTGAGACCCAGTATGAAAGAGAGAGAGAGAGAGTGAGTGATTTAGAGAGAGAGAGAGAGAGAGAGAGAGAGAGAGAAAGAGAAAGAGAGAGAGAGAGAGAAAGGAACTATATAAAAACATTTATATTATAAACATAATATATTTTTCTTTATAGGAACGTTACATTCCAAGACATCATTGTATTAAGGGAGATGTGGCCCACTCGTGTGTAAATGTAATGGCCACAATAATTTTGCTACGTGTGCCACCAAGGCAAACACTGGCTACAAGGTCTCCAGGTGACCTCCGTGATATCCTGGATGTCTCCACACAACTACCAATGCATTAGGAGAGTGGCACTATTGCATCTCAGGCTTGCTTCCAGCTATTTTTTAAATAACAAAATATACATCCCTATCCCATCAATATCTCCCAGACAATCTTTTTACATAAAATTACATCTTTTTGCAGTAAGAATTTTAGTCTTGCCAATTTTTGCATGTTTGAAATTCTCAAATTTGCTGCTACTTTTATGTTTCCATTATAAAAAATACAACAGGTAGTTGTTTGATGCTTGATGCAGAGTAGATTGTAATACTAAGATTTATGTTCTCCAACTAAAATGAATGAATTCAAATGAAGACAATGGCTGGGTTCAAATTTATTTATATTTTGTTTTTGGTATTTTATTCATTTTTATGAGAGAGAAGTAGCAATGAGACAGTTTCAAAACAGGTTAGTAGGACAGTTACAATTAATACATTGCATATTGTTGTCTTCATGGTAGTTATTCAGAGGACAAGCTGTAGACATGATATCTTGTCTAAACACTGTTAGTACAAATATCATTGAAGTAGGAGAAGACAGCTGTATATCTATCATATATATATGTATATATATGTATATATATATCACTACAAAATGGTCTTTCATCTACATTCACTTTTTTGTTTTATTTTGCCAGAGATGGGCATTCCATTGCTGTTAGAGGAGGAGAACCTTTGGAGAAGTCTTTAAAGGACCTTTTCATATTTGATGCCCGTTCAAATATTGTAGGTGCTTGTATTCAGCAAAATGACCCAAGATAGTCCAATAGACCATAATAGTAGTGGTTTACCAGCAGAACGGGCATTGTTAAAAGTTGTTAATTTGAGCCACTTACAGCTCAGCATATTAATATGGCATTACATTTTGTACCTTGTGGTTATACTTTTCTGCTGGATGGTCAAGACCGAGTTAAAGCAAGACCGATGTAACTAAAAATTGAACTTTTGTATGACAAAACAACAAAAAAAAGGAGGATATAAACAAAGGACCGCTTTATAGTGAAAAAATATATGTATGGATGAAATAGGATAGATGTACAGCTACTTTCTCTTAGCTCAATGAGAAGAAAGATTTGTATGAACATTGTTTACATAGGATATCAAGTCTGCATCTTGTCCTTTTAATAACTATTACAAAGACAACAATATGCAATGTGTTAACTATTGTAACTGTGCTACTAACCTGTTTTGAAAACGTTTCATTGCTATTTTTTCTCATTAAAATGAATAAAAAATTAAAAAACATCAAACACCACACCGTGGTGCTGCTCAGTGTTCTTCATGATTTCGTTCCAGTCGCTTCTTTGATGGTGGCTGATGTGGGAGCTGTCATGGGACAGGGGCTTAGGAGCCGTGACTGGGGGCCCCTGCCACAGAAGCGGCTCACGGAGGCCCTGTGGCTCCCACGGTCCCTGGTCCTTCACTGCCCTGCCCCCACCTCTCCCTCCTCCTCCTTCGTTGGTATTTGCTCTCCATGCGAATATCTCATCTGCATTATGAAATATTTCGTGATATCTAATATGCGCTTTACTCTTATTTCCTGAGGCAGAGTGATATCTACAAAAATGCACATAAAGATAATCTCGTTTTCCATTTCCTTTGCAAGCTGGAGCCAATTCCTCTGAGCAGCAAGAAGTTAGTAAAAGGCTCCAGGAATCTAAGCTGCTTCAAATGGAGAAATCAGTGACCATAGAGAAACCAGCACTCACAAGAACAAATTCTCTGGGTCTTTCACTTGACTTCAGATGTTCTTTAAACTTAGCTGGTGATGTTCTTTCTGCCTTCTAGGGACACTTGTACCCTTCATAAGACACTCGCTTTTATGACCTAACTAAACTAACACTACCCACCTACCAAAACCCAGGCTTCTGGAGCCACCGTGTGCCTGTTCTGTGCTTTAGAATAGGAGGTTGGGGAGCAGCATAAGCAGTCTGCTCCTAAGAGGCGTTGGACTTGCTCTGAGAACGTGCCAGGGTCGCGTCTTTCCCCTAAGGATCTCTATGCTCTCTACGCAGGCTTATGCCCAACAGCTACCAGAACGTTCTTGCTTTCATGTTTGCCATTGAGGAGATCAACAGCAATCCCGACCTCTTGCCCAACATATCTCTGGGCTACGAGTCCCACAACACGCTTTACAATGATGGGAATACCATGCCGAATGTCCTCATTTTGCACACGGGACAGCTTGGGATCCCAAACTACGCATGTGGGAAAGAGAGCAACTCTGTGGCGTTGCTCACCGGCATGTCCTGGGCTACAGCGGCCCAAAGTGGGCCCCTGCTGGAGCTCTACAAGTTTCCACAGGTGATAGGGGCACGGGTGTGAGGAGGTCAGCTCTGCTTTGTTGCCTTTATCGCCTTCCTCAGGATGTGAGGACGAGGACACCGGGATCTGGGATCATTCTCAAACAGTAACCACATAGGAAATAATGGGGTACCCTGACATTTTTCATCTATAGTGGAAAGAAGGGAGGGGAGAAGGAGTGCCTACAAAATCATTCTGATCAGTTCATCCAAAGGTAAAGCTCTGAGGATGTGCGCTCATTCCCTACACGGGAAGAACAAGTCTCGCCTTCTTGCTCTTCATAACTTTCCTGCTTATGATCCTGATCTGCTTCAATTTTGTTCGCCTCACTTTCTATTTTCGTTTTATCTGACCTTTGGCTCTTTGGACCCTATCCTGAGTGACAGCGGCTGGTTCCCTTCTCTCTATCAAATGGTCCCAAAGGAGACGTCTCTGCCCCAAGGCATGGTGTCCTTGATGCTTTATTTCAGCTGGACGTGGGTGGGACTGGTCATTACAGAAGGGCCCAAAGGCCTTCAGTTCCTCTCCAGTGTGAGAACAGAGATGGACAGGAACAAAATCTGTGTGGCTTTTGTGAAAATGATCTCCAATCAGGCAGAATCATACATACTGCACACACAGCAGCGTGAATTCTTGGCTGGAGAATCATCCTCCGCCAACGTTGTTATCATTTACTATGATCCTGAGAGTCTCAATGATGTGAACCATAATATAGGGCTCCACTTAGTGACATGGAGAGTCTGGGTCACAAACTCACAGTGGCATGCAGACCTGACTGGATGAAAGTTCATCCTTGACTCATTCCATGGGACAATCATGTTTTCAAATCACCACAAGGAGATTTCTGCTTTTGGACATTTTCTCCAGTCGGCGAATCCCTCCAAGTACCCAGAAGACACTTTCTTCTGTCGGTATTGGCACTGGACTTTCAAGTGCTTGCTCTCTGAGTTCGATTGTGCCCTGGTGCGCTGCACCGCCAATGCCTCCTTGGCACGGCTGCCAGCAAATCGCTTCAACCCGGCCCTGAGTGACGCCAGTTACAACATATACAACGCTGTGTACGTGGTGGCCCACGCCCTCCACGAGATGGTCCTACAAGGCCAAATGCAGCCAAAAAGAAGTGGGGAAAGGGGTGCGTTCTCCCCCTGGCAGGTAATGGGGAGTCTCCTGCTGGGTGTGGGGCCCTGTTATGGAGGTATCTTCATCTTTTAATCTGCATCCTGAATATTTACCATCGCGATCCTTTCGCTCGTCTTTGCTTCTCTCCCTTCTTGCATTGCCCGTGTTCCCACTGCTCTATCGCCCCCTCCCGCCGTCTCTCTCTTCCTCTTCTCATTACTTACATTGTGGGTCTCTCGTGTTAAAGAAACCACCTGACATTCAACATTCTGTGTCTGACTTATTGCGCCTCATATCAGAGCATAATCATTCATTCATTTTTGCCTCAGTTACTCTTCTCTCGTTGCTGGAACAAATACTAGAAACTCAAAATGAGGAAAGGAATGCTTTATTTCGCTCACAGTTTTTGGAGGTTTTAGTCCATCTTCAGCTGTCTCCAAGGCGGAGTGGCACATGGCAGAAAACAACCTTTAACGGTGACAGCTAAGAGCAAGAGCTAACTGGGAGAGAGCTAGCAGCAGCTCAAGCAGCTAACTTTTTTCTACCTTACACTGAAATGCAAATCACCTGCCCCAGGGGTTGTATAGCACCCATTTCTACAGTAATCAATCACAAAGTTGAAAAGCCGACCCATGACTGCGTGAGACTTTGGTGGGGGGAGGGACACCTATACACAAACCATAACAATTTTCCTGGAAATAACTCAAATCCATGCACTTTATGGCTGAGCAGTATTCTCTTTTGCATATGGAACACTTTTTCCTTAGCTTGTATTATTCCACCACTATGATTTCATTGTGCAAATCGTTTATTAATTCAACTTATTGGTACACTCTGGGTATTCACTGTGATCACATTAATCCTAGAGAATCTGTGCATGACATAAATGGATCGCTTTTCCCATGTGTCTTCTTCTCCCTTCTACACCCCTTCCCCTCCTTATTTACCAAAGCTTTGTTTGCATGTTCCCTGGCTTTTCTGCTTTCTTTTCCTGCCTTGCTTCTCGCCCCTCTTGTTTCCTTCCCCACGTCAGCATTTTCTACTTCACAAGACCTGTCCTACCTTTTGTTCCTTAGTCACATGTTTGGCTTCTCACACAGAGAAACAATGTGTCATGTATGTGCGTGTTTCCTTTGTTTCACTGAAGGTGTGGCCTCAAGGTGACGTAGCAATGTCTCAGGCCTCTCCGTGTTACGGCAGAGTAATGCTTGTGTGTGTGAAAACACATCTTCCTCCTCCACTCACCGGCGACTGGCAGTTTGGGATGTTTCCGAGGTTGGGCTATTACAAACTGTGGCATTAGGAATGAGTTTGCCCACGATACTTTCACTTCTTCCAGGAAGATGTAAAGAAAGAGAATAGCTGGGTTCAATAGAATGTCCAGGTGTAGTTTTTTGAGGAATCTCCACACTCACTTCCTCAGGAAGCACAGTAGCGCACACTCCCAGAGAGAGTGGGGAAGTGTTTCTTTTCCCCTTGAAGCCCCATCAGTACCAGGTATTGAACTCAGGACCTTGCCTTTGCCAGGGAAGCACATATTCCACTCAACCACCTCCCTGACCACCAGGATTTGTTATTGATCTTTTCATTTTTTTGGAGAATACTATATAGTAATAAAAAAGATTTGCAAATGATAACAGAATTGTTCTAAAGAAAATAAAATGACATGCATTCAGCTGTATTTGTTGTAAAGTGTTGTCTTTGTATTAATTGTTCAGATTACCAGATACAGGAAGGCAAATTGGAAAGAGAAAAATGAAATACAATGAAAGCTGTGTGAAATTATGAGAGGAGAAAAAGACGGAAGGAAGATAAAGCCACCAAGCATTAACCGCCTCTTCCATATGTCAGCAGAAATCCACAGCACAATTATGCAAGCCCTTTTGTTTACATGCATAGATATGTCTCTCTCCTGTCCTCATTTCAGTAATTTCTTCCTTTTGAATAGGCTCTTTTCCTTGTCACAATATCTGTTACACCGTTCAGATTTTATTTATTCTTTCAGGATGTCACACTAAGGAGCCAATGCGATGTTTGCACACACAGGTCTGATTTATTTCAGTTAAGAGTGTGAGCAATAGTTGCATTCCATTACCAATAAAAGCCCCAAATTTATCCTTTTGACAACTGAATAATACTCCACTGTATAAAAATATACATCTTAAACCATTCCTCCACTGATGGGCATTTGGATTGCTTGTAAGAATTAGCTGTGATAGGGGCCAGGGAAATGGCTCTGTGGCACAAGTGCCTGCCTGACAAGTACAAGGTTGTGAATTCAAACCCCAGTCCTGCAAAAAAGAAAAAAGCCTTCTCCCAAGAAGAATCTGTGACACATTGCACTATTATAAAGATGGGTGCCTATGAATCAGTGTGGTATGATTTCAGGTCTTCTGAAAACATACTCAGACAGGGAAATAGCTGGGCCGAATGGGACCTCCAGTACTAACATTCTGAGGAATCGGCGCACTGATTTTCAGAGGAGTTGCACCAGTCTTCACTCCCACCGACAGTGGAGAAGGGTGCATTTATCCCCACAGCCCCTCCAGCATTGGTCATTGGCTGACTTCTTGATGATTCCCATTTCCTCTGGGTTGAGATGGAATATCAGTGGTTTCTTTATATTGCATTTGGTACAGGATCTCAGTATACAGCTTGGACTCCTAGTGGTCCCTTTACTTCCAGCTTCACAGGCTCTGGGACTAGTGACCTGCCCCAGCCCACCTGGACTTGGTCAATGGCTCAGCGTACCCAGATGTGGGGTTGGCGTGGTTGTGGGACTGGGCTGTGGTACTGGGGATTGATCCCCAGCCCTGTGCTTGCCTAAGTAGGTGCTCAGTCCACTGAGCTATCTCGCCAGCCCTCCAGTGTTGTTTAAATTTGCATTGCTCAAATGATCAATGATGTTGAGCATGTTTCCATGTACTTATTTGCCATTTGTACTTCTTCGCATGTGAAGTGCATAGTCATCTGAGATGCCCAGTTTTGATCAGGTCTTTGGATTTTGGGGGCCTGATACATTTTAATTCTTTTTGTATTCTACATAGAAGGCCTTTGTCTGAAGGAGAGTAGGCTATAATTTTTTTCTCCAGTTCATAGGTTCTCTCTCTACTCTTTCAGTGATTTCTTTTGAAGTTCAGAAACTTTGCAGAAAGGTGAGATCCCAGTTGTTGGTTCTTTGGAGTATTTCCTGTATAGTTTGGTTTTTATTCATGAACTCTCTACCTACCCCTATGTCTTTAAGATTTTTCCCTACATTTTCCTTCAGGAGATTTATTATTTTTGTTTCAGTGCTTAAATCTGTGATACGTTTGGACTATAGTTTAGTGTATGGTGATAGGCTTGGTCTAATTTTAGCCTTAGGCATGTGGAAAGTGGCTTTCTCCAGAATCATTTATTCATGAGGCCTACCTTTTCTCCAGTGAACATTTTTAGTCCCTTTATTAAAATGAAGTGTGAATGTGTTTGTAGTTGTGTCTGCATCTTCTGATATGTTTTTGTTTTGTTTGCAGAACAGAGGATCAAACTCAGGAACTTGCACCTGCCAGGCAGGCACTTGTGCCCCTGAACTATCTCCCCAGCCCCCTCTAATATGTTTCATTGATCCTCAGGTTTTTTTTTTTTTTTTTTTTTTTTTTTTTTTTTTTTTTTTTTTTTTTTTTTTTTTTTTTTGCCAGTACCATGCCAGTACCATGCTGATTTATTACAATAGCTTTGTGGTATAATTTAAGGTCAGGGATTGTGATGCATCCTGCCTTTCATTTGTTTTCCAGGATTGCTTTTGGACTATATCGGGTTATTTGCTGAATTCATTCACCTATAATATTTGAATGGCAACGGAACACTCATATCTGACAAAACAAAACAGAAAAAGGGGATATAAATGAAGGACCACTTTGTAGTGAAAACAATATATATCTGTATATACAAGATAGGATTGATATACAGCTGCTTTCTCTTAGTTCAATGAGAGGAAAGACTTGTACTAATAGTGTTTAGACAAGATATCGTGTCTGCATTTTGTACTCTGAATAACTACTAGGAAGACAACAGGCAGCATATTAATTATTGAAACTGTCTACTAACCTGTTTTGAAACTGTCACATCACTATTTCTTTCTCACTAAAATTAAAAATACTTCAGAAAAAAGAAAAAAGTGCTACTGAGTTTTGAGTTGACTTTGTATGCTGTTATAGGGATGAATTTTGTTATTAAATCTATATGTCTTTTCAGGGAGATTTAGGATTTTTTTTGAACTGGGGATTGAACTCAGACCCTTGTGCTTTCCAGGCAAGTGCTTATTCTACTGAGCTATCTCACCAGCTCCAGTTTTGGGATTTTTGATGGAGAGTATTGTGTCATCTGCAAATAATTATAATGTCACTGCTTCCTTTCCAATCATTATTCCTTTCATTTGTCTGTCTTGTCTAACTGTCCTGTCTAGTGGTTCCAGAACTGTAATGAACAGGAGCAGCAACCGTGAGCATCCTTGTCTTGTTCCTCATTATAGAATGAAGAGCTTCAGTTTTTGCCCATTTAGTATGATGTGGTCAGTTTTTCATAGATGGATTTTATGAGATTTTCTGTAGGGTTTTTTTTTTAATCTTTTTTTTTTTTTTTGTCTTTTTGAGACAGGGTCTCACTATGCAGTTCAGGCTGGCCTTGAGCTCACTTCTGTAGCCCAGGCTGGTCTCGAACTCGCACCAATCCTCCTGCCTCAGCCTCCTGAGTGCTGGGATTACAGGCATGCGCCACCACACCCGGATTTTTTTTTTATCTTTAATAAGTGTTGGACTTTGTGAAAAACATTCTCTGCATCTGTTGAGGTGATCATGTGATTTTTGTTCTTGGCTCTACTTATGTGGTGTATTAAGTTTATGGATTTGCATATGTTGAAACATGCTTGCATTCCTTGGATGAATATGCCTTGGTCGTGCTCTGTAACGTTTTCGATGATTTGCTGCATTCTGCTTCCTGGAGTTGTATTGAGGATTTTTGCATCTATGCTCAGTAGGGAGATTGGGTTGTAGTTCTCTTTTGTAGTTGATCTTGGTCTGGTTTTACTATCAGAGTAACGCTTGCCTCTGGGAATGTATTTAGGAGAATTTCTTCCCCTTCAGTTTCGCCAAAGAGTTTGAGGAGAGTCAACCTAAATCTCTTCTATTTCTTGTAGAATTCATCCATGAACGCATCTGGACCTTGGCTTTTCTTTGTTGGCTTTTGACTGCATTTTGAATTTCATTTCCATTTGTTGGGTTATCCTGAATTTGAATACTCTCTCTTTTTTCCCACTTTCTTAAACTTTATTAAAGAAAAAAGTAACCGTGGTGGCAGCTTTCTAGAACATGGTCAGTTTCCTGGGATTCCTCCCTCCAAGGTGAGCTCTGATTCGCACACACATGCCGGAAGTGTGCAGTTCCCCCTGCGCTCAGCAGGGCAGAGGCTGGAGTCTGGCGGGCTCATCTTCCAGCTTTCCCCAGTCTGTGGTCAGTCTTCGGGTCAGCAATAACTGCCGAACAGCGACTATGGCTTCATTATTTTTTGTCTGCAGCTCTCTGAGTTCTTCTGTATGCAGCAGTCGCAGAATTTGAGCAGCTTCATTAAGAGCTGCATTTTCTGTGTCAAAGCCAAGAATATGTTTTTCTGAAGCAGAGGCAAACCCTCTTCCGCGTGATTTGCCTTAGCAACTGCATCCTGTGTTAGGCGTTCCTGAACCAAAATGCGAATTGCCGTGAGCATCACCAGGTGATCATCATGGCGCTGAACCTGAAGGAGGTTGACCGAAGTCATTACCCCGGCCTTACAATCAGGATTGTTTACATCCAAACTGATCAACAGCTCTGCATCCTTACTTGCATTGTCAGTATTTTTTTGTGCTGTCAGGGCTTAAGTCCTTGTATTATTCAGCATTATCTCCTTGTTAAAGTCTAATAGCTCAACCAAGGAGCCAGTCAACTGCTTCTTATCAATCCCAAATCTAGAAAGGGCAGTCAATATCTTGTAGATACTTTTCAAAGAACTTGGGCCAGTCACTACTGGGGATGTTTCTTAAATTACCTCTGTCTTCAGTCTTGTAGAGTCTGATTTTCTGGTCATCAAGCCAAACGATAAAGTTTCTAAATTCTGTTTCATCTTTGCAGTTGATGTCGGCAGGGTTGTGGTAGTCAAGTGCTGTCAGCCAGCATCCCAGCATGGTCCCCGCTTCTTACTCAGGCCCAAGGGCCGCCTTGGGGAGAGGAGAAGCCTTGAATACTCTCTTGACTCAACTTTGGCAATTGATACATGTCTAGGAAGCTGTCTGTTTCTTCTGTGTTCTCCATCCTGTGAGAATACAGTTTGAAAGTAGGTATTGGACAGCCTCTGAATTGCTATTGGGTCTGTAGTGATTTTTCCATTTTGATTTCTTATTGCATGGAGTTGAGATTTTTCTTTTCTTTTTTGATAAGATTTTGGCTAGGGTTTCATTAATTTTATTTGTTCTTTTAAATAACCAACTCCTTGATACATTAACCCTTTGTATTAGTTTATTTTTTAATTAATTTTAATAAGACATAACAATGAGACAGTTTCAAAACACATTAGTAGGACAGCCACAATAATTAATACAATCATATTGTTCTCTTCATAGTAGTTGTTCAGAGTACAAGATACAGACATCATAACTTTCTAAACACTGCTGGTATGAATATTTCTTCTCACTGAACTAAGAGAAAGTAGTTGTATGCATCCTACAATGTCCCATACTAGTAGTGGATTATCGTCAGAGCTGGATATGTTGGAAGCTGTTGACTTGAGCCTTTTACAGCTTAGCATACTAATCTGGCTTTACTTTTTATGCCTCATGGTTAAACTTTTCTGCTGGGTTGTTAAGGCCAAGTTAAACCAAGACCTATATAACAAAACATGTAACTTTTGCATGTGAAAAAATCAGCCAAATCCCCTCATGATTTACCTTGAAACCATGTACAGCTATTTATTTATTTATTTATTTTTCTTGTTTCAGAACCTTTGTTTATTCACTCATTTTCATGGCTGGCTCAGCCCGCCCTGAGAGCAGGGCTGGCGCAGCATGTGGTGCCGGGGATCGAACCGTGGTCCCTGAAGCTGCCCAAGCTTTCCCAAGCAGGCGCTTTAGGCCACTGAGCCATCCCGCAGGGCCCTGTACAGCTATTTAAAAATTTTTTTTGACACTATTTTTTTCTAGTCAATATAGAATCTCAGTGTCATTTTAATTTGTATTTTATGAACAATCAATAATGATAAACCATTTTTTTCATGTGTACATTTTCCACCTATACTTCTTGACATGAGAAGCGTATGTTCACTTAAGATGCTCATTTTTAGATTGATGGTGCTTGGTCTTTCACTCTGGGAGGTCGGATATTTTGGAGGCATCCATATCTTCTAGATAGTAAAGTTTTGTCTGAAGAAATGTTAGAATGTTTTTCTCATGATGTATGCTGCCTCTTCTCCTTGTTGGAGATTTCCCTTGCAGTGAAAAAGGTTTTAAATAAGATGAAATCACAGTTTTTCATCCTTTGCAATATTTCTTGTGCAACCTAGTTTATCTTCCATAATGTGTTTTCCTCAACCATTGTCTACAAGGGTTCTACATATTTACCTTCCTGTAGATTTGATTTAATATTTAGATTATTGACCTATTTTGATTTTAGTTGAGTGCATGGTGATAGATATGGGTCAAGATTTTGTCTTTGGCATGAGGAAAACCAGCTTTTCCAGCACCATTTATTAGAGAGGCTATGTTTTTTCTTGAAATTTTTAAAGAACTTTTGTTTGTTTGTTTATTTTTATGGCCGGCTCAACCTGCCCTGAGGGCAGGGCTGGCACAGCATGTGGTGCCGGGGATGGAACTGCGGTCCCTGCAGCCGCCCGAGCTTTCCTAAGCAGGTCCTTTAGACCACTGAGCCATCCTGCCGAGCCCATTTCTTGAATGTTTTAGTATGTTTTCGAAAAACAAGGTGGCTAGGGCTGGGCGTGGTGGCTCATACCTGTAATCCCAGCACTTGGGAGGCTGAGGCAGGAGGATCAGTGTGAGTTCGAGACCAGCCTGGGCTACAAAAGTGAGCCAGCCTGAACTGCGTTATGAGACCCTGTCTCAAAAAGACCAAAAAAAGAAAAAATAAGGTGGCTAAGAATATCTGGGATTTTTTTCTGTGTCTTCCTATTACTTGCGTTGGAACTGAGGTCTGGTTTTTGACCGTGTCATACCAGCTTTCTTTATGGCAGTAGTGTGGTGCTGTAACTTCAGGTCAGGGATCCTGATGCTCTCTGCCTTCCACTTGTGGCCTAGAATTGCCTTTGCTATTATACATTCCTTTTTCTTTTACATTGTGTTTTTCTAGTCTCTCGTTTACTTTTTTTTTTTTTTTTTTTGTGGGACCAGGGTTCGAACTCACGACCTTGCACTTGCCCAGCAGGCACTTGTGCCTCAGAGCTATCTCCCCAGCCCCTCTCATCTACTTTCAATACATTTTTTTTTTACAAGCAATTACTTTGAAGAAAATATAACAATAATTGATATGACCTTAGAGGCAGTAGGCATTTAGAAGACCATAAAGACAGGTATTTTGAGCTTCATTTTAGTATTATCCATTGTTCTCCAAACATAATTTAGGATTATTTTGTGTAATTTATAAGATAGGGTATTCAAATTTTGATTTGGGTTGGCTTAAATATCAGCGGTGGGTCGGTAAGATAGCTCAGCGGACTAAAGTGCCTACCTGGGCAGACGCAGGGACCAGGGTTCTATTGCCTGGGTGCCGTGGTAGCCCTGTCCCTGGGTCACGCTGAGATGGTGACTGAGAATGAGCATGGTGGTGCATGCCTGTAGTCCCCAGTGCTTGGGAGGCTGGGATCACTACAAGTCCGATCTGTGTAGAGAGACTTTGTTGACCCTGTACTAAGAAAGCTATTGGTGGGCTTTCCCATGGTCAGCTTTTCTGTCTTTTCTCGGAGATGCACCTCACTGGGCATGATGTCTCTTTCAGCTGCACCCCTTTCTGAGGAGCCTCCAGTTTCACAATCCCACCAGAGGCCATGTGAACTTGGATGAGAAAATAAAGCTGGACACAAAATATGAGATTCTTAACTTTTGGAACTTTCCAGAAGGCCTAAGACTCAAGGTGAAAGTCGGAGAGTTTTCCCCTCATGCTCCACGAGGTCAACAATTGTCTTTGTCTCAGGAAGTGATCCAGTGGGCCACAGGAAAAACAGAGGTATGCTGGATCCGCTTACAGTGTATTTCAGTAAATATAAATAGTTGAAAGCTGGTTGTGGGATTTGTGCCCTCTTCCTTGTTGGGGGATGGTCACATGGGGAGAGGTAAGTGTTCTCCTCCTCCTCCTCTTCTTCTTCTTCTTCTTCTTCTTCTTCT
>PVJA010024032.1:0-23711 GCA_004027025.1 Myocastor coypus | reverse complement strand
CCCACCAGGCCCCTGGGAGGTTTCATTCTATGGTTCACTGGTTCCAAGGCAGAAACATGGTGAAGGCAGAGCAAAGCTGCTTAGCTTGTAGAAGCCAGGGAGCCTAAGAGAAGGTTCCAGCAGGACCAGACACACCCTTTAAAGGATGCCCCTGTGACCTGCTCCTCATTTATCTATGACTCATCAAAGAACCCTGTCTTCTAATTACCTTCAGAAATCCCCAGCTCTGAACATATGTGCCTTCTGCAGGCATTTTTGCTACAAATATAACATAGCTCTTATTATTCTTCATAGTAATTCCTTATTTGATCAGTTTGCCTATGTATAACCAATCTTCCTGTCTTAGTTACTTTCTTCATTCTTGGGATAAAATACCCAGTGACTACACTTAGGGAAAGTGAGGTATATTTTGGCTCTCAGTTTATAGAGGTTTCAGCTCATTTTTGGCTGGTTCCAAGGCAGGACAGCATGGCAGAGGGCCATGGCAGAGGTGCATAGCGGAAGATTGTTGCACATGGCCTGGCAGTAGGAAAGCAGAGAGAGAATAAGGAGGGAGGGAGAGAGGAAAATCCTTCCAGGCCATGCTCCCAGTGCCTCACTGCCTTCAACCAGGTTTCTCCTCCCAACATCACATTAGCTAAAAACTCCTAGTAAACAGGTCCACTGATCAGAACCACATCCTCCAGTCACCAAAATCCCCACAAGTGCGCAAGGCTTTGGAAGGGCATAACACTTCCATAACACTCCTGTCATGGTCACCAACCCTGTTTCTGCATAAATGACCACACAGATGACCTGACACATCGTATCAGGTTGCCTCCCTGCTTGGACCTCTCACTTGCTTTCCTATTCTCACCCCTGCTCAGATAGAAATGCCCTCCTTACCCTGCTCAAGTTCCAGCCCCCACTCCAGGCTGCTTCTCCATGGCGACATCTGTGTTACTCTGCTTGGTCTCTGACGTTGTGCTGGGCTGTCCCACTGCCTGGACATGTTCTCTTGCTTGGGCTCCAGCATCCCATGCTAGCCAACCCTCACACATAGGCCCTCCTTACCTGCTCTGGCTCCTACGCCTCACCCTGGGTCACTCCTCATCTCCATGAGCTAGTAGCCCATGTTGGTTTGATTCCTTCTGTGGATGACCTGCTTGTCACCCATGGGTTCTACCTCCTGATGCTGGACCATGTCTGCCTCCACCCTGTATCATCCTCTGCTTTCAGGCTCAAACTCCCCATTCTGGGCCACCATCACAAGGAGACAGCTTCTGTACTGCTATGAGGATACCCTCCACATTCATGAGAGATTTCAAAACCAACCCCGTATATGGATATAGGTAAATACGGTA
The DNA here is from genome assembly GCA_004027025.1 of Myocastor coypus. Classification (NCBI taxonomy): domain Eukaryota; kingdom Metazoa; phylum Chordata; class Mammalia; order Rodentia; family Myocastoridae; genus Myocastor; species Myocastor coypus. The sequence goes on along the minus strand of PVJA010024032.1, from coordinate 22,368 downwards.
ATGTATTACACTGTGGCTATCTCCCTTCCCTTTGGAACCATTACCTAGGTTGAAAGTAATAATGCCCTTTCTTTCCTCCTTCCACTCTGCCAACTCAACAAAGATGGCTTGGCTCCCTTTTTTCTTCCCCTGCTTTTGAACAAAAATTCTAGGCACAGAAGACACTCCATAAGATGAAGAGAGGCTGGCCCAGTGGACTAAAGTGCCTGCTTAGGCAGAGTGCATTGGGTGGAGTTCTGTCCCTGGCATCCGGTGTAGGGGCCTCACCCCTAGGGAGCGCTGAGACAGTGAGTGAGACCATGTGGTGGAGAGCACCTATAATCTGAGAACTTGGGAGGCTGAAAACGAGAATCAGCACGAGTCCAGTCTCTGTAGTGAGACCCTGTAGACACCATAGACCTTGTACCAGATACATTAAAAAAAAAAAAAAAAAAAAAAAGATGAATGGAGAGTCTGCAAAATTGAAGCTAAAGTCAATGCTGTGTTGTTGCACTCAGGTTTCCTAATTTAGCCTTTATCAGATGCCGTAATACATGACACGGTACAAGCAAAGCATTAAGCAAAAGCCTCAGCTTCAGGGCACAGTGGGTGAACAAACCTGGACAGCTCTGGGAAAGGGATGGCACCAGACCCTCACAGGCCCCATCCCTCTGAGTGTGAGGAGCGTGGTAGGGAGAACAGCGCCACTTGCTAGTCTGCAGCAGGAAAATGTAGATTTATGGAGCTGGGCGTGGGTGAGACAAATCTATAATTTCAGCACGGGGGAGGCTGAGGCAGGAGTAGCACTGCTATTTTGAAGCCTGGGCTATCTCATGAGTTCAACGATATCTCAGACTACATAGTGAGACTGCCTTTATTTTTATTTATTTATTTATTTATTTATTTATTTATTTATTTTGAGACTGTCTTTAAAACAAAGGAAAGAAAAGGAAAACAGGACCAGTGAGATGGTCTAAAGCGCCTTCCTAGGAAAGTTTAGGCAACCGCAGGGACTGTGGCTGGATCCCCTGCACCACATGCCCCGTCAGCCCCACCCCCAGGGCAGACTGAGCCGGCCATAACACAAATAAATAAATTAGGCTAAAAAATAAATAAATAAAAAAGTTGAGGCAGGAGGGTTGATGTGAGTTTGAGACCAGCCTGGGCTACAAAAGTGAGTTCCAGGGGCTGGGGAGATAGCTCCGAGGCACAAGTGCCTGCTGGGCAAGTGCAAGGTCGTGAGTTCGAACCCTGGTCCCACAAAAAAAAAAAAAAAAAAGTGAGTTCCAGTCCAGCCTGAACTACTTAGCGAGACCCTGTCTCAAAAAGACACAATAACAACTCCTCACCCCCCCTCCAAACAAAACAAAACAAAAAACACACACAAAAAAAGACAAAATCCCCAAATCTGTGGGGCAGGCCCTGGGATGAGCTTTAATCTGCTGAGCTATTTGGCCAGGCCTCCTCTTTAAAAAAAAAAAAAACAACACCTCATTTACTGAAATGTGGAATTTAGACGCAGAAGCTAGATCTAGGCAGCGCACTGGGTCAGTGTTGCGTGGATCATGCCCGAGAGGTGCACAAGAGTCAGGAGGAGGCTAAAGACCCACAGGGGCAGGCAGAGCCAAAAGTCCTCTGTGACTTCACTGACCGTGCCGTGTGGGCCGCGGCGCACTGTACGCCTAAGCTCCCAGGGCTGCCGTGCTGTGCTCACCAGGAATGCAGGAATCACAAAAGCACCGCGCAGGTACGCGTGCGTGCAGAGCAGAGAGGCTGAGGGCGCCACCTGGGACGCCGGCTTGAGGAAGATACGTGTGGGGATGAGGATGAGCGCGGAGGGTGGCACCTTTTTCCGGACGGACACGGGGCCGTGTCTAGACCACGTCATGGTTTCTGCTCCTTGGACCCCTCAACCCTGAGGATGGCACTATCAGGACCAAATCCCCCTCTCTGCCTCTTCACTCAAGCACCTCCTTCTCTTACCTTCTCTCCCTGCTCCTGTGGTTCAGAGTAATCGTGTGTGCATGCACTCTGCAGACTAATGAGCCAGCAGCTATTTAGATCAGCATTCAGTCTTCGCTGGAGAGTTGCAATTAGGAAGTTCACAGTTGAGAAATAATTCAGGAAAATTAAAATGAAGTGCTGTTTACGTGACACAAGTAATTAAAGAATAACCCAATTGATAATACAATGTTTAATATGTAACTGCAAAGTAATAACAGGTAATGATTTGGAGCCCATGCGATGTAGCAAACGCTTGGCTCAGTATTTCACTTAATCTTTACAAAATTTCTCTAAAGCAGCTCTTGTCATCATCTCTCTTTTCAGAAAAGGAAGCTGGAACTCGCGGCTACTCAAGGCCTCGAGCTGGTAAGCTGCAGAAGGAGGGATAGAGACAATCAATACACAGTGAATGAGCTCCAGAAAGGCAGATGTTCCTGTCAGTCTAAGCAGAGGTTTGCCACCAAATTTAAAAATTTTTTTTGGTGAAACAAATGTCCCGTGCAGTTCAGGTTGGCCTTGAACTCACGGAAAACCACTTGTCCCAGCTTCTCGAGTGCTGGGAATGCAAGTGTGCACCACCATGCCTGGCCAACCACCAATTTCTTTTTCCAGAGTTCCCCAAGTGGAACAAAGCTTGTCATTATATCTCACTGAGTGTGGTGGTACACAGCTGTAATCCCAGTGCTTGGTTGGCTGAAGCAGGAGTTGCTGTGAGTTCAAGGCCAGCCTGAGCCACATAATGAGACCTTGTCTCAAAAAATCAAAACAAACAAACACACAATGTAAAACCTCAAAGACAAGTCATCAGCCACCTGACCACCCAGGGACTCTTCAGTGCTTTCTCATTGCCATCTGGAGAGAGGATTGGACAAATGTCATTAGCATGGCCTAGAAGGCTCCATCTGGTGCCTGCGACCTCTCACCTCCTATCCCACCTGTCTTCCTATCCCCACTAGCCAACTCTCAGGCTTCAGTCTGTCACAGGACCTTTACCTACCCAGCTTCTTTGTTTCTGTTAGGCCCTGAGGCAGGAGTGTTGCTGTGAGTTCAAGGCCCTTCAAGGGAACATCATCTCACTCTGATGAGACCAAACCTTATCGAAGCTACGGCTGCTCACTACATTCTTCTATAAACACCTGCCACAGGGTGACATTCCTGATTTGGCTGATCCCTCTTGCTGTCACCAGAATATAAACCTCAGGAGGAATGAGGCCAGGTCTATTTAACTCAACATCATATTTTCAGCATTAGGTGAAATGCCCCATGTAAAACAGGCAGTAAGATAAATATATCCGGGCTGCATGGAAGAGGTATAAAGAGGTTCCCACGAGAATAGGTGGACAGAGAAGAAAAGGACTCAGGGATAAGATAGCACGCAAGAGAGGGAGAGCAAGGAGGCCACCTGGAAGTGGTCTTGTGACATAAACCAAAAACAAAGTGTCTAAGCAGAGTCCACGGATCATAGATGCAGTGTCCATGGCTGTCATGCTGGCCAGGCATGCCCACATTGTAGAGTTAGGAGTTACAGTCATTGCCAAAAACACTTCCACACACAAGTCACTCACCAGGTTATGCCTCTGTCTGTGCAAATTCCTCTTCCCGATGGATTCTGATGTGGACAGCTCTCAACCAGAATGCGGAGGCTAATTTCAACATCCAGAAGGTTCTCCTTCCCCATGTTTCCCATCTCTCAGCCACTCCTGGGCAGGCAGGCAGGCACCATATGTGGCTTTGGTAGCAGTGAGCAGAGATAACTGTGCTCCCCAGAGAGAAGCATTCAAGTCCTGATCATCCATGACTGTGACTGTGACTTACCTGAAAACAGGTCATTGCAGATTGGTCCAGCAACACTTTGATTTCTGCCTTATAATCCCTGAGAAAATAAATTTGTGTTTTTGTTTGTTTGTTTGTTTGTTTTTTAAGTGTATTTGGTTGTTGCAGGATCTTGCTATGCAGCTCAGATTCATAGTGATCCTCCTGCTTTCAGCCTCCCCGGCTCTGGGATTATAGGTGTGCACCATCACTCCCAGACTCTGGCCAGTCAGCCTGCCCTGAGGACCAGGCTGGCATGGCATGTGGTGCTGGGGGTCAAACCATGGTCCGTGCTACTACCTAAGCTTGCCTAAGCAGGCACTTTAGACCACTGAGCTATCTTCCTGGCCCAGTTTTTGCCTCTTGATGATATCCGAACTATTATAGGTATATTGCTTTTTTAAAATGCCTGTTTTGCCGGGCGTGGTGGCGCACGCCTGTAATCCCAGCACTCGGGAGGCTGAGGCAGGAGGATTGGTGCAAGTTCGAGACCAGCCTGGGCTACAAAAGTGAGCTCAAGGCCAGCCTGAGCTGCATAGTGAGACCCTGTCTCAAAAAGACAAAAAAAAAAAAAAAAAAAATGCCTGTTTTTGAGACAGATTCTGTCTATGTAGCTCAGACTCAGTTTGAATTCACAGTGATCTTCTTGCCTCAGACTTTTAAGTGCTAGGATTATAGGCGTGCGCCACCACGCTTGGCTTCTTTTTCTTTTCCTAGTGCTAGTGATGGAGGGCCTTACACACAGTAAGCAAATGCTCTATCACTGAGCCACACTCCCAGCCCACGGAAGGGTATGTTTTCTATGATGAAAGTGACAACTTCCTTGTCACTTATCTGGTGCTTGGCCATGGGTGGCTAGATAGCTGAGAACTGATTAGGCATGCCTCCAACTCCCTGTAGCTTGTCCTCCTGCCTAGTTTAACCTGCTCACAGCACAAAGTAATTAATTACCTAGTGATTGCTGCAAGAGACTTGAATATAAGCTGTAAGACTTTCTTTGACCCCACTCCGGAAGTTACTCAGCATTGTGGCTACCTTATTCTATTGTGAGTCATAAGGTCGTCTCAACTGAGATTAAATATGTGAAAGACTCCATAAGCCACAGTTGGGCATCATGCACTTGGCAACCATCTTTGGAGACTATCTGAGGGAGGGAAGAGAGGAAAAGCTTCTCAGAGGAGGAGATGTGTACGTGGGTACTCTCAGATGAACAGTAGGAGTTAGCACATGAAGAGAGGAGAAGAAAGGGGGAGAGAGGAAAGAATCTTCCAAGCAGAAGGAACCCCTTTTACAGATGAGAGAGATAGGGATAGAGATAGATAGGTAGGGAGAGGGGGGGGGAGAGAAGTTTGATAAGTGTATTGTAGTTAGGTTCCACCATTCAACTTGCTAGGTGACTTTGGATAGTGATTTAACCTTTCTGTGTGTTTTCTCATATGTGAAATGCTGGTAATGATCGATGCTATAGCCCTCTGAAGACTGATTATGTTAAAGGTTTGGCCCACAGCTCATGATGATATTGGAATGCTGTGGAATCTTCAAGAGGCAGGGTTGGGGCCAGGGATTTAGCTCAGTAGCACAGCACCTGCTTGACAAGCATGAAGTTGCTTCCAAAGTACCTTCCACCAAAAAGAGGCAGGGCCCAGTGGCAGGTCCTCAGATCATTAGGGCTGTGTCCTTGAGGAAGATAGGGGGCTCTAGCCCTTTCCTCTTTTTTCCCAAACTCACACTGCTATGCGTACTGCCAAGATGTATTACTTTTCCACTAGGGCCTAAGAACAATAGGTCCCCCACATCATGGACTTCAATCTTCTAAACAGTGAGTGGAGGGCTAGCGGGATGGCTCAGTGGTCTAAAGTGCCTGCTTAGGGAAGCTTAGGCAACCGCAGGGACTGTGGTTCAATCCCTGGCACCACATGCTGCTCCAGCCCCACCCCCAGGGCAGGCTGAACTGGCCATAATATATATATATATACAGTGAGCTGAACTGAATCTTTCTTTTGATAAGCTGATTAACTTAAGCATGTGTTATAGCGGTAGAAAGCTGATCAGTACAATAGTCACTAGCCTGTTTAGAACTGGGCTGAATAGCAGGAGGAGAGCAGAGAGCTAGTCAGCATAGCTTCATCTGCATTTACAGCTAATGCCTGAGCCTGGCTTCCTGTCAGGTCAGTAGCAGCATTAGATTCTCAGAGGAGCCCAAACCCTATCGTGAACTATGCATGTGAAAGATCTAGGTTGCTGATCCTTTGAGTCACCTGAAAACTGTCTCCTTCCACACCACTTCAGAAAAAAATGTCTTTCATAAAACTAGTCCCTGGTGCCAAAAAGGTTGAAGCTGCTGCCTTAGAATGATACCTCATACATATAAAACACTCACTAAAGCCAGGCATGGTGGTCACACCTCTAATCCCAGCACTCAGAAGGCTGAGGCCGGAGGATCATTCAGATTTCAAGACCAGCCTTGGCTACAAAGTGAGATCAAGGCCACCCTCAACTGCATAGCCAGACCCTGTATCAAAAAGAACCCCCCATTCCCACCCCCTTCCCCCCACCCCCGCCAAAAAAAAAGAAGAAAGAAAAGAAAAAGAAAACATTGACTAAATGTTGGTTGTTTGGTTGTTGTTAGTAGTATTATTCAGGGAGCCATGGGCCTGTGAAGATGCCTGGAACATTGAACTTCAGTAGGGAATGCTGGGATTTGAGTCTGGAATGGTAAGCAGGTCAGATCAGGGATGACTTTGTGATACGTGGATGCTTCCATTTTATCTTATAGTACATGAAGAGGGGTACAGATATGTTATTTTTTTGGCCTGGGGACGACAGGACCTGGAGCCTTGCGCACACTAAGTACATGCTCAGCCACTGAGCTAAGTCTTCAGCTCCAAAGTTTTAAGCAGGCAAGAGTTGATCAGATTTAGGATTTTAGAAGGATCTTTATCCTCAGGCTCTCCAGAGTGAAGCGTCTTGGTGGGGAAAAACTAAAGATAGATCAGTGAGAAGCGACTGCAGGAGAGAGAAGCGGTGCTGGCTTTGGGTGTCGTTAGCGGGGCTGGAGTGAGGTGGGCTGCTGCAGGTCACAGCGCTGGTTAGCAGCCGAGCAGGAGCTGGGGCTGCTGACTAATTACACAGGCATTTCCTGCCAGGAAATTGACCATTTTTTACTGGTTTACTTAGGCACCAGTTTAATCTGTGTTATTTGATAGAGGCAGATAAGTCGCTGTAATTGGACGGAGATGGTGCGGCTGGGAGGTTCGGTTGGTGTCCACTTCCAGTGCCTATGGCTGCCGGTGCTGATAATAAACAGGTGTGTCCTAGAAGCCCCGCACACACGGAGGGAAACTGAGCAAGGTGAGTTGTCCACTTCAAGGGAGAGTTCTTTCCAGCTCTACTTTTTTTTTTTTTTTATATATAAGGTCACACCCCACCTTCTTGTAACTGCCTCTCTGTTCTCCCCTGGGTCACACTGGGAGTGTTTGTTTGCTTTTTCTGGCTTAATTGGCATGAAGAACACTAGCAGATATGAGTGGCAATCTCTGTAGACACAGATTGGTCATTAGCTTATGTTCCTAGGATGCACAGATCCGAAGGGAGGCAGATGGGCAGAGATGGGCTGCTGAGGGCACTTGGGGACAGGCAACCCTAGTGTTAGAGAAGAGGCTTCCGAGGAAAAACATCCAGGACAGCAGGGTCTACTCTAATCTCTTTCCTTGCCCATGACCACCTGATTCCTTAGGGGGATTGTATTGACAGAGTCCTAAACACTATTCAGGGCATAACTTGGACCCTGCCTCTGTGGAAGCCTCCTGCCACTATTCTGGACCTTGCAGGTCACCTGTGCAGCCATCCTGCACTCACTCTGAGGACCTGGAGGAGGGCAGGCTTGGTAGGATGCTACATGCATATGCTGTCCCACAGTATCGAGCAGCTTCCGTGGAGGCCTCTGAAGGCTTTTGGCTTTTTGTATCTTCATAATACCTTTCAGAGCACTGATATCTCTCTCTGTCTCTCTCTCTCTCTCTCTCTCTCTCTCTCTCTCTCTCTTTTCTGTCTTTTTGAGACAGGGTTTTGCTATGCAGTTCAGGCTAGCTTTGAGCTCACTTTTGTAGCCTAGGCTGGTCTCGAACTCGCACCAATCCTCCTGTCTCAGCCTCCCAAGTGTGCCACCATGCCTGGCTACTGATACCTCTATTGATTGACAGATGCAGAGGTTTTTAGAACATATGTTAGCCCTTGTCTACATACTAGGCAACTAAGGAGGACAGGAATAAAGTTAGTGTTTCCAAGAGCTGGCCAAGCACACTTTCAGAGTCAAACATTTTATACTCTTTTTTTTTTTTTTTGGTCTTTTTTAGGGTCTCACTATGGGTTCAGGCTGGCCTTGAGCTCACTTTGTAGCTCATCCTTTTAGGGAAGGGTCTATAGGGTGTTCATGGTCTCACTACTAGATCGGACTCCTAGTAATCTGCCTATTTACAGCCTCCCAAGAGCTGGGATTACAGCAGTGCCCCACCACACCCAGTCTCAATTATGTCTCAGTGTACCCTAGGGGTGGGGCCAGCATGGCAGGCACAGGGATTGAACCTCCAGCCCATGTACCTGCTTGCAAGTGCTTTAATTTGCTGAGCTGTTTGGCTAGCCCTTCAGCTGGTCTTGAACTTGAAAGGATCCTCTTGCCTCAGCCTCTTGAGTGCTGGGATTACAGGCATGCATCACTATGCCCGGCTTTATGGTTTAATTGTTATTTGACTCTTTCATCTACCTTACACAAGGTAGATTCTGTTATTCCCATTTTATATAGGTGAAGAAGCTGAAACTTAATAGCGCTTAAACAATACCAGCTTAGGTACTGTATGGGTCAGTGTTTATTAGAGAAAAAGGTATAACACAAGATATAAAAATACATATGGGGGCCTGGCGGGATGGCTCAGTGGTCTAAAGCACCTGCTTGGGGAAGCTTGGGCGGCTTCAGGGACCACGGTTCGATCCCTGGCACCACATGCTGCGCCAGCCCTGCCCTCGGGACAGGTTGAGCCGGCCATAAAAATGAGTGAATAAACAAACAAAGGTTCTGAAACAAACAAACAAAAAACATATGAAACAGGGCTGGCCCAATAGCTCAGCAGACTAAAACACCTGCTTAGGCATAGTGCCGTGGCTGAGGTTTGATCCCTGACATGCCATGCTGGCCCCACCCCCAGGGTGCACTTAGATGGTGACAAGACAGCATGGTGGCATGCCCTGTAATCCCAGCACTTGGGAGAGTGAAAACAGGAGAATCACTATGAGTCTGATCTATGTAGTGAGACCCTGTAGACCCTGTACTAAATACATTAGAAAAGAATTTATAAGATTGGCAAAGGGCTGGGGAGATAGCTCAGTAGAGTAAGTGTTTGCCTGGCAAGGGCAAGGGCCTGAGTTCAATCCCCGGTTCCACAAAAAAAAAAAAAAAGATTGGCAAACCAGGCATGGTGACACACTCCTGTAATCCCAGTGCAGGCGAGGCTGAGACAGGAGAATCGCTCCAAGTCTGCATAGTGAGACCTTGTACCAAATAAACAAATAGGAGATTAAAAGAAATAATACAAGATTGACTTACAATGGCCACCCACAGAGTCAGATGAGGAAGGGTACAGCGGGGCGTCTGCACCCTGGAAATGAAGGATTTGGCTGAAGGTCTGGAGTGCACTACAGTGTCCCATGAGAGCTGGTGTCAGGAAGCCAATGGCTAGAGTCTGCACCCAAAGCCAGGAGATGAAACCCAAGGCGAAGGCAAAGACTGGAGCTCCTCTGAGGAAACAGAAGCTGATCCATCCTTCTTCCAGGGGACAAACTGCTTTAGGATGGGTCTCCCACACCCAAGGGTATGGAATTGCTGAGCTGAGTTAAATTTCTCTTATTCAATCAGCTATCACAGGTGCCAGTCCCAGGATTAAAATTCAGACAAGCTCCTAGCTATATCTCATTTGTAGGATGTTTACTTCTTTATTCCTGCTACAGATTAGATTACTATCTTTTTAAAGGGCAAGAGCTGTGCTTCTGCTTTTGTTTAAATTAGGACTAGCACAGAGCCTGATGCAGAGCTCAGGTTTGAGAACTGACACTTAACCACATATTTAGTGAATAAAGGGGTCAGGGCATTCACTTCCAGGCCTGGTCAGCACTGTCTCCTTGCAAAGACTAGACTGGCCTCCTGGGCAGAATCTAGCTCCCCTCAAAGTAGCACAATCTGGACACTGTGTAAGGAGTCATCTCCTGTTCTCAAGTTAGTCCTGGGGCAGGAACCTGGCTCTGTGTGTCAGTAGCTTGGGGAGAAGAGGCAGTGCTCTTCCTCCCTGCAGGGCTGGTTCCTGTTGGCCTTCCTCCGCAGCAGGTGTCCTAGACTGAATCCACAGAGATTGTTGGGAAGAAGAGCTATCTGCCTCCTTGTTGGGCATGGTGGCTCACGCCTGTAATCCCAGCACTTGGGAGGCTGAGACAGGAGGATTGGTGTGAGTTTGAGACCAGCCTGGGCTACAAAAGTGAGCTCAAGTCCAGCTTGAACTGCATAGTGAGACTCTGTCTCAAAAAGACAAAAAAAAAAAAGAAAGAGCTATTAGCCTCCACTTCGGGTGTGAGAACATCCATTCTCCAGCCAGGGAGACTTGGGCGGCACTTGGCTCTCTGTGGCTGGATTTGTGACCTGGGGCCAGTCACTCACCTGCTCAGCAGTTGCTAGGCCTCAGTTCCTTTCTCATAAAATGATGATACAAATGCTGTCTAGGTCCTGTGGTGGTTGTGAGGTGAGGACTGCGAAGCCCTCCTCGCAACGCACTGAGTGGCTGCTCTAGCACTGGCTATTTAAAGGCTGAGACAGGAACAGGAACAGGAACGAGTGCTGCAGCATGCTTCACCAACCTCACTTCCCATACTGTTGCAGGCAGCTGAATCAGTTAGAAATACAGGCAGTGAGAGAGGGCTGGACCCTCAGGAGGAGCCAGTAGGGAAAACAAGATGCCTTGGAACTGTGGGAGAGACAGGCACTTCCACTGTGGGCCAGGCCTCAAGACAAAAGATCAGACAAATGCATGCCTCCCTAACAGTAAACATCAGGGATGGTTATTCTAAATTGATAAGGATCACCTTGAGAAAGCCAGGAAGAGTCATTAACCTAAACCCCACAGGAAAAGCCCCTGTTCTGTATTCCTGCGCCCTTGCTACATGACTTGCTTCCCCATTTGATTCCAATTTATTTTTTATTTTATTATTTATTTGTTTTTAAACTTTATATTATGGCTGGCTCAGCCTGCCTTGAGGGTGGGGCTGGCACAGCATGTGGTGCTGGGGATTGAGCTGTGGTCCCTGCAGTTGCCTAAGCAGGTGCTTTAGACCACTGAGCCATTTTACTGGCCCTTGATCCTTGTTTAATTAATTTAACCTGAGCAGCTGTAATCTGATTGGTTGATCATAGTTTTGTCCCACCTCATGCCCACCTTGAGAATTCCCTTTTTCCCTGCCTGCCTCACCTTATGGTTTTGCTCTATAAAAATCCTTAGAAGAGACAAGCTCCTTGACAACTGACTTGGGTCTCCTTCAGTCCCTCTCTCAGACAGAAGCTTTCTTTTCCCCAGTATATAAATATATTCTGCTCTTAACCCCCATTGTTCCTCAAACTCATTCTTCCATGTCAGAGAACATGCACTCAGCCCACTTATCTTTCTATTGGGAGTTTCATTCCCCTCTACCAATCCTGCATCACAAAGCAGTGCTGGCAAACAGCTGGAGGTGGATTTTCTAGGGCTTTGCCTTGTCTTCCTTCTACTTGCCAGTTCCGGCCCCTCGTTCATCCATACCTGTGTTCATCCACACCTCAGGTCACCCCTGAAGAAGCCTCAATAAGGGGGCTCAGACCAAGTCCTAGAGGGTGAGGACAGACCCCGGCTGATTTCTTGGAAGTGTGAGCTGGAGGAAGTGGAGCCGATCTGACCTGGGAGTACCAGGCATCAGTGCCAGGCACTGCTGGGCCTTCATAGGTGCAGGCTAAGGGGTCTGCAAGGGAGAGACTCGGCTAGCAGAGGGGAACTGGGCTTTTGTTCACACATATTGGTTGTGGATAACCCACAACTTAGTAGCTGGATTAGTACAGTAGCACTCCAGGGAATATTAACATTTCAAAATGAGATAACACTCCCAGTCCACCCACAGGCCGCAGATGATAGGTTTCTGGCAGGAGATTTGGGAGTTGCAGGGGCCTTGCTAACACAGCTCAAGCCAGGGGCAGGCTTTCCCTCAGATAAATAGTAGACTAACTCTTCCACAAAGTGCCTGTTCTCTAAGTGTCCTCCCTCCTAGCCAGAATGTTAGCAATGCAAAGGATTTTGCTCCTTCTGGGCAAAGGAGTAGGGGCCCCACCCTTGGGGAACTGGACTGTGCCTTACCCCAACCCTGGGTGGAAGCTGGGCAGGCTGCGTGAATTCACAGCCTGTGGAGTAGTGTGTGGTGTGTGTGTGTGTGTGTGTGTGAGAGAGAGAGAGAGAGAGAGAGAGAGAGAGAGAGAGAGAGAGAGAGAGAGAGAGAAAGGCAGATGCAGGAGTGAGAGGCTGCCCTAGAGGCAATACCTGCTTGAAACTTCCCTCCCTGCTATCTCAAGTGTTAACCTGTTCTTCAGCTCATCTTTATTGCTTTTCTTGCTTTATTTCTCTCTCCAGGAGAAACTGCCACCTTTCTTTTGAATTCCCGTTATTTACTTCTATGCCTCTAGCTCACTGTGTAGTCATCCTGCGCTTATATGCCTGGCTCTCCCAGTAGACGGTGAGGGCTTCAAGGCCAAGGGGTCTACACCCCCTTCACTCCAGAGCACCACCCCTGGTAGGGTCCTGAGTGGTGACTGAATGCATGCATGAATGAACCAGGTGGCAAAACCAAGTGTCCTCTTAAATCACATATGTAAATGTATGTATGCATATGTGTATATATATATATATATTTTTTTTTTCTTTATTCTTAAATCGTTTTTTTTAAGATTTATTTTATTTTATTTTTTTATTTTTTTGTCTTTTTGAGACAGGGTATGGCTATGCAGTTGAGGCTGGTCCTAAGATCACTTTTGTAGCCCAGGCTGGTCTCAAACTCGCACCAATCCTCCTGCCTCAGCCTCCCAAGTGCTGGGATTACAGGCGTGAGCCACCACGCCCGGCTTAAGATTTATTTTTTATTTTTTGTTTATTTATTTTTACAGCTGGCTTAGCCTGCCCTGAGGGCAGGGCTGGTGCAGCATGTGGTGCTGGGGATCAAACCATGGACCCTGCAGCCGCCTGCAGGTGCTTTAGACCACTGTGCCATCCTGTTGGGCCTATATATGTTTTTTTTTTTTTTTTTGAGACAAGGTCTTGCTATGCAGTTCAGGCTGGCCTTCAGCTCACTTTTGTAGCCCAGGCTGGTCTCGAACTCGCACCAATCCTCTTGCCTCAGCCTCCCGAGTGCTGGGATTACAGGCGTGAGCCACCATGCCCGACATATGTTTTATTTTATTTTATTTTATTTTATTTTATTTTTCGTCTTTTTGAGACAGGGTCTCGCTATGCAGTTCAGGCTGGCCTTGAGTTCACTTTCGTAGCCCAGGCTGGTCTCAAACTCACATCGATGCTCCCGCCTCAGCCTCCCAAGTGCTGGGATTATAGGCGTGCGCCACCACGCCTGGCTCTATATATGTTTTAAATAGCTGATTTTTTTTTTAAAAAAAATGTATTTAGTACAGGTTCTACAGAGTCTCACCACACCAATTGGACTTGTAGTGATTCGCCTGTTTTTCAGCCTCCCAAGCACTGGGATTACAGGTGCACGCCACCTTGCCCAGTCTCAGTCTTCATCTCAGCGTGCCCTGGAGGGCAGGAATGGCAAGGTATACCAGGGATTGAACCCAAGTCAGTAGCAGGTGCTTTAGTCCCTTGAGCTATTTGACCAGCCTAAAATAGCTTATCTTAGTGGCTTCCTTTATTCAAGGTAAATCCAGCCAAGAAAACAAGCTAATAATTGGCTTATAAAAAGTAAGAGTCCATGCTGGGTGTGGTGGCACATGTCTATAATCCCAGCACTTGGGAGACTGAGGCAGGAGGATCAGTGTGAGTTTGAGACCAACCTGGGCTACAAAAGTGAGCCCAGTGCCAGCCTGAACTGCATAGTGAGACGCTGTCTCAAAAAGACCAAAAAAAAAAGTTAGAGTCCAAGTGCCTGCCTGGCAAGTGCAAGGTCGTGAGTTTGAACCAACAGTGTCTCCATAGGTTGTCCAAGGTAGCTTCAAACTTTTGATCCTTCTGTCTCAGCTTCCTGAGTAGCTGGGCTCCCAGGCATGTTCCCCACACCCAGCTGTGTGTGTTTAGAAGTTAGACCTATGTCTTAGTTACTTTTTACTCATTGCTAGGACAAATACCTGACACTCAAAATGAAGGGAGGAAAGGTTTATTTAGCTCACAGTTACTGGAGGTTTCAGTCCATATTCAGCTGGCCCAAGGCTGAGGGGAACAGGGCAGAGAGCATCCAGTTCGTGGAGGCAGAACAGCAACAGTTGCGACAGAGGCAGCCTACCATCCAGGGTAGCAGAGCAACAGGATGCATCTGTCTGTCTCTCGTTCTCTTTATATTACATTTAGGCTCTCTGCCTTAGGATATCTGCCCTAGACCACACCCACAGTCATAGCAGTACTCGGACCCATAATCCCATCAGTACTAAAACACATAATCCTAGTGGATCATGAGTCAAGTCTCAAACTCTAGAAGCACCCACCCCATGATTGCATGATTTGCAGGGACAACTAGACATAAACCATAACAATCTATTTGTATGTTCATTCTTTTTTCAAGTATCTTCAATCTGGGTTTATTTTATGATTTAAATTTGTGAAGCTGTCCTTTTGAACCTCTAGTGAGTTGAAGAACCCTTGAAAATCTCAGGTATGAAACTTAAAAATGTCAAGGGCATTAACTTTCCATAGTTTAGAAGTTCGAGTGGCTTACTGGTATGGAGATCTTTGTCTTACTGGATTAGCACAATAGGGGTGCTTAATGAACACCACTCCATTGAACTGGACCAAGAAAGCAGTCTTGCAAATCAGAGACAAACCCGAGAACGTAAGTTAAGGTCTCACCGGAGGCACCTCCAGTCAACTGAAGCTAAGACAGACTATTTCTTTCCTTCCTCAGTAGGTGTCATGGTTTGGGGTGAGAGGATTTTCAGCATTGTAATAAAGAGATGGGAAAGATAAAAGAAGCCTTTATTAACTCTAAAGACACAGAAAGGATCGAAGGCTGGTGGGAAAATCCTCTAACCAGAGACAAAGAAAGCTGAGGTTTTTGTGGATTTTTGCTAGGAGTGGAGTTAGAGGATCAGTTTCAATTACAGATAAGGAGCTGATTGGGGTCTCTCCCATGTGTGTGTGCAAGGTGAGATGTAATTATGTCCAGGGCTGGAGTGGGGAAGGAGGAGGAAGTGGTCATTTGAAAGATAAGCTGTTGGGCCAGGCGTGGTGGTACCATGCCTGTAATCCCAGCACTCTGGAGGCTGAGGCAGGAGGATTGGTGTGAATTTGAGACCAGCCTGGACCACAAAAGTGAGCCCAATGCCAGCCTGAACTGCATAGCAAGACCCAAGACCCTGTCTCAAAAAGACAAAACAAAAAAAGAAAGAAAAGAAAAAAAGAAAGATAAGCTGTTGTTTCAAGGGGCTCAACCATATTAGATGACCACTATAATAAATTTAGCAGTTTATACTTGGGCCAGTTCCCCTTGCAAGCACCTATCATGGGGTGCTTGCAAGGGGAACAATATAATATAGGATATATTTTATAATATTTTTAAATGCGTCACCCAAAGAATTATATGTAATAAGTGCGGGAAACCTATCCATATACTAAACACTAAAGAATCCAGCTGAGGGCCTAGAGCCCATAACAGTGCCTCCCACAAGGCCAACTGAAAGTCTAGAGCCCACAACAATGTCTCATGCAGGTCTGTCTCATGGATCTGTGCTGGAAAGGCCCAAAGGTCAATGCTGGAAGCTAGGAAGTCTATGCCAGTGGGACAAAGGATCTGTGCTAGTAGGCTGAGAGATCTGTACTGGAGCCAGGAAGCAACGCTCAAGGTAAGCACCAGAGCTCCCCAAAAGGTACCACAGCCATCCTCAGCTACAGTGAGATCCTGACCTCCTCCAGTGATGAGGAAAGCCAAGTTCTAACCAAGAAAACCAACATGACAAGCTTCTCCATGAGGCTGAGCAGTGTACCATCTTCTCTTCTGGAGCCAGGAAGCCATGCTCAAGGTGAGGACCAAAGCTCCTCCAAAGTTCACTGGGAAAGCTAGCATGACAAGGTCCTCCAGCGGAACAGCCCAAGAGGACTAGCAGCTTTCAGGAGGTCCAGCAGCTTCTCTAAATAGCATCCCTAACATCATTTCCGCAGCTTCTGCCTTTATGCTGCTGGCAACAACCCTCAGGTGGGCCTCTCACACCCAGCACCATGCTAGTTTAATTCAGTTGGGTATAAGTTGACCACCAGTTAGAAATCCACTGCAGTAGGTCACCTGATACTCGCAATGAAGTAAGTTTTTGGTTGCCTTTAGGGTGATCTGGGCTTAAGCCATCGAATCTTATTCTGTGCTGTAAACTTTGCCATGGGGTTAGGAGAACAGCTCAGTGGTGGGGCATTTGCCTGTTACACAATGAAGCCCAGGTTTGATTCCCAGCACTGCAAAGAAAAATAAATACATAAACAAACAAATGATACTTTGCTGCAAATGTGTCTATCAGCCTCTTCCTAGGGCCAGGCATGGTGGCTCATGCCTATAATCCCAGCACTTGAGAGGCTGAGGCAGGGGGATTGGTGCAAGTTTGAGACTAGCCTGGACTACAAACATGAGTTCAAGGCCGGCCTAAATGGCATAGTGAGGCCTTGTCTCAAAAAGACAAAAAACAAACGAAACAAAACAGGGCAGGAGAGATGGCTCAGCAGCCTAAAGCACTTGCTTAGACAAGCTTAGGCAACCACAGGCACCACCGTTCCATCCCTGGTACCACATGCTGCACCAGCCCCACTGCTAGGGCAGGCTGAGCCAGCCATAATATATGTATATATTTCTTCTTGTCAGGGAAAAATTGATTTGGATACTTTATCTAAGACAAATATTCTACACAGTGCTGGAATAAAGGAAATGCTTAGCTGCACATGTCCCTATGAAAAGGAAAACGACAAGGAAGTAGATTAGAAACAGGAAGGTGTTTGACATGGTGTTGCATCCCTTAATCCTAGCTGCTTGGGAAGCTGATGCAGGAGCATCTTAAGTTGCCCAGCCTGAGCAATTCAGTGACTTAGTCAGGGGTCTAAAATAATAACAAAAAAGGTAGGGTTTGGCGGTGCTCTCCTGTAATCCCTGCAGTTAGGAGGCTGAGATAGGAAGATTGTCATGAGTTAGAGAGTAACTTGGGCTACACTGTGAGTTCAAGACACGCTTTATAGCAAGATTCTCTCTTTCTCTCAAAAAAAAAAACCCTAAAAACAAACACCTCCCCCAAATCAAATAATAAAAAGAAAGAAAATACAAAAGAAGAAAGAAAGAAAACGTAAAAAGTGTGAAGGAGTAGCTCAGCACGATGGCCCTGAGTTTAATCTCTAGTGCTACTAAAGGAAAAAAAGGAAAGGAAAGGAAAGGGAAGGCATTCAAGGAATAGAGGAAATATGAGGAAGACATGGAATTAGTGGGGGATGAGGAGGCTCCACCCTGAGAGCGCCCCTTCCCTGCTCATTCTAGACTACAGGGGTCTTGTTTGCAAGAAGATGATGTGAAGATGATGAGCTAGAACCTGAGCAATGGCATGCGGTCAGTGCTGGTCCCAAGGGAGCCATGCCACTGGACAGTTCCCCATGAGCATGCATGGAAAATAGGCTAGCACCAGACACCATCGGTGGAAACAAGCTGCGGATGAAGGCATCCGCTAAGCGACACCAGTTTGGCCCTGGCAAAGTCCATCTGACAGCAATTTTCACTTGGGAAACTGAAGTTCAGGGGGGGAATGCACCGCTGCCAAAGCTAACAGTGTAAGAGGCAGACTGGGGCTGAGGTCACAGGCAGCACGGGTTGCTCATGAGCTCAGCTGGGGGAGGCTGGGGGTGGGTGGGGGGGCTGTCGGGTCCTCCATGGGGAGAGAGCAAAGGCCCCGGGCTCCAGTGATGCTGCAGGGCTGGGCTCACATGGCCAGAGGACCTCCTGGGGGCAGAAGGATGTAGTGATGGTAGACTTAGTCCTGTGGTTGTGGGCTGGGCTGGGAGGGAGCTACACAACATTTTCTTTTCTACCAGGAATTAAATCCAGGGCTTTCACGTTGAGCTACAACCCAACCCTTTTCATTTTTCATTTTAAGGAAGGATCTTGCTAAGTTGTCCAGGCTGGGCTTGAACTTTTAATCCTGCTGTCTGAAGCTCCCAGAGTGCCAGGATTACAGGCATGCACCACCACACCCAGTGGTCACTACCCTGCCTCTTGAAGCCTCACTTTGCTCAGCTGTAGAAATGAAGCTTTGGACATCAACTCTGTGTATAAGTTAAACTGATTAAGAAGAATCTATTCCTTCTGATGACCAGTCCAAGATGCATTTTAGTGGGAAAAAGATCCTGTCACCTGAAGATATATAGATATAGATATATAGATATAGACTTTTTTTTTTTTTCTGTAGCAAGCAAGTAGACTTCAAATGAAGTGCCACAGCAGGGAAATATCTGCCTTGACCAACCCTGTCTTTAATTTTATTTATTTATATTTTTCTTGTTTCAGAACCTTTGTTTGTTTATTCACTCATTTTTATGGCCGGATCAGCCTGCCCCGAGGGCAGGGCTGGCTCAGCATGTGGTGCCAGGGATCGAACTGCGGTCCCTGAAGCCACCCAAGCTTTCCCAAGCAGGCGCTTTAGAGCACTGAGCCATCCCGCCCGGCCCACCAACCCTGTCTTTTTTAGCCTGTTGCTGGCATGTCACCACCATAGCCTTTATGTCTCCTGTAATGTAGAGCATCCCCCTAACAAGAGTCAGACGTGCCTCTTGGGGAAAACATGTGCTATGCTGGTGTGTACAAATGTGCGGAGTGACAGGGTCAGGGTGATGCTAACCTTTTGTCTCTCCAAGATTTCCTTTGACCATGTGGTGAAAGCTGAGGACATTTTCTCAAAGAAACTGCCCACATATTTCTGACAAGAGAGGGTTTCTCAACGCGAGGCTCACTTTTAGGTTCCAGTTTGTTTAGTGGCAAGTGGTGGGGCAGGTGTTTGTGGGCCCCAAGTGTTTTAGTGTTCTGGAGCTGGAATGGTGAAGTGCCATACATTGGGTGACACTGATTTTCTCACAGGTCTGGGAATTGGAGTCTATGAGAGAGCTGGGTTCTGGAAAGGATTCTTGCTGGCTCATAAACTGCCCTCATTTTGTTGTGGGTGCCTGGGGCCTCTTCTTTGGATGAGAACAGGGTGTGTGTGTGTGTGTGTGTGTGTGTGTGTGTGTGTGTGTGTGTGTGTGACAGAGAGAGAGAGAGAGAGACAGAGAGACAGACAGACAGACAGAGACAGAGATGGAGACAGAGACAGCCAGAGACAGTCAGAGAGAGGGAAAGACAGAGAAGCGTTTGGGTATATCTTTTCCTATGGGTACTTTGCCCTTCATGAAGATTCTACCTCTCTGATTTTATTCAAAGATAATAACACCTTAACACTGTCAAATTAGGCTGGGGCTTCAACATAAAAACTTTTAGGGGTACCTAATTCAGTCCACAGCACCAGGTCATGAACCCTGTGCTATATAGAACATAGGGATCCCTGGTGGTCTCTGAGAATCCTCCTCTGTGTCTGCCTCTCTTGTCCTTTCTTGGAGAGCGAAGAATTATTTGACTCCCAGTTTGCAAAGCTTTCAGTGTGTAGGAGGCTGGCCCTGGCAGGGCCGCATGGCAGTGTGGCATCGCAGAGGAGAAAGAGTGAGCAGCAGGGCAGGGCAAGCAGAAAGCAGCCAGCGGCGAGAACCCATGTCTTCTTTCCTTTCTTTCTGCTTTTTTTTGGCGGGGGGTGGGTGGGTAGGAGTGCAGTTCCGATCACAAGAGGCAGATGGCAGCTTGCTACCTAAAGTGTCACATGTAGACAGGTAGTAAAGTGGGAATTAGAGCGACAGAGTGCTTGGCCGGATGCCTGAAGCAGGCTTGGAGGTCTGGGGTCCAGTCCTGGCTCCCAGCCAACCAGAACTGGGGCCTGTGACAGGATACTTGGTCTCTCCCAACTCCAGTTCTCTCTCATTACGCTCAGTCCTGCCCAGTGCTACGCTAGTGAAGCCACACCCTAGCCAGGCAGGATGGATGCTCAGTGTTCCTCTGTGCAATGCAATTGCTAAACTGTTTGGAAGCAAAGCAAGTGCTGGTATTTCCATTTGCAGATTGAAAAAAAAAACAAAAAAACCAACTGAATCATAAGATGTTTAAATAGCCAGTCTATGAGGACATGGCTGAAGAATGAACTGCAATCTGCATTCACACTTGGCTCGCTCAGGGCTCCACTGTACATGGATGTGTTGATGTCGTAGCCATGCTGCGAGAATAACACAGCACACAGTGGAGAAAGGCCTTTCGGAAGCTATTCAGCGTCATCCTTCCCCACATACAGGCAGGTGTGCCCACATACACATGCACGCGTGCACATGTGCACACACACACGCACAAACTACACATACACACTTGAGCATTATTTTCATGGGAAGAGAGCCATCCTTTTTATAAAATCCCAGTGGGTCTCAGTTCTGAAGTGCTTTCTCAGGGGATTTACGACAATCTTTGTTATGGGAAACCCAGTCAGACTCAGAAATATCTGGTGCTTTTGTCTTTAGCCCAATTCCCCTTCTGAATTCTTCCCTTTCAATACCCTCCTCTGTCTGCATCTGTTTACATGGGTCTCTCCTAAGGCCACACCTGCGGGCTTCCAACAGTCGTTGTTTGGGGTAGTGCAGGAGAAATGAGGAAACGGCTGGTGGGTGGATGAAGGCCCAATTGTGCCCTTGTTTTGCTGCTTGCCTGCCAAGGCCAGGGCTGTTTAGGTGGCGTCACTGTAGATTTCCTTAGTGAGTGGTGGGACCTGGGGCATTTGCTGAGAGCCTGCCCAGGGTCCACACAGGACTGTCACCCTTCTTGTCTTTGGAATTAGCCGGTTAGTTGTATGGTACCCTGGGCCTACTGGTGCTTTTGAGCCATCTTTG
Source organism: Myocastor coypus (assembly GCA_004027025.1). Lineage (NCBI taxonomy): Eukaryota > Metazoa > Chordata > Mammalia > Rodentia > Myocastoridae > Myocastor > Myocastor coypus. The sequence goes on along the minus strand of PVJA010024032.1, from coordinate 1,333 downwards.
GGATGAGGTGGAGCCAGAATTAGGTGTGGCCTAACCAGTGGAACACAGGCTGTGGACTCCTCCCCTCCCATCCCTGGGTACCCCAGCCCTAGGTCGATCTCCTTTTTTTTTTTTTTTTCTTTTTGAGACAGGGTCTCACTGTGCAGTTCAGGCTGGCTTTGAGCTCACTTTTGTAGCCCAGGCTGGTCTCGAACTCACATCGATCCTCCTGCCTCAGCCTCCCAAGTGCTGGGATTACAGGCGTGAGCCACCACGCCCGGCTCCTAGGTCAATCTCTACTAATGCTCTGAACAGACCCAACCACCAGGGGAACAGGTGACACAGGGAGGGACTAAACACACTTGATTGGAAGTTTGGTGATTGGGGTGCAGCCTTCTGCCCCTTTTCTTTTAGTGTTAGGGATCAAACCTAGGGCTTTGTGCATGCTAGACAAGTGCTCTACCACTGAGCCACAACCTGCCGCCTTTTTTTTTTTTTAATTTGGAGATAGGGATTCACTAAATTGCCTAAGCTGGCCTTGAGATTTTGATCCCTCTGCCTCAGACCTCTGAGTGGCTTGGACTGCGACATGCACCACAATACCTGGAGAGTACAGCCGTTTGTTTAGTGACTCAGATTCCTATGAAATGCTACCCATACCTGGCACATAGTGGGATTTATACCAGTTTGGAGAGAGCTGGAGGCACACAGTGGGCCTGCAGTTGATATTGGGTTTTTACTTTTTTCTTCTCTCGGGTGCCTCATTCTTACTTCTGAAAGTGTGATGGAGCATGCTGTATTTTTTTTTCATAACATTAAAAGAATTAATTTTATGATATATGAATTTCAATAAAGCTTTTTTGTTATCATTATTTAAAGAAAGAGCAAAGAGTGGCTGGATAGCCCTGGGAGTAAAGACTTGATCAAGAGGTTGTGAGGGCCTGGGGTTAGAGAAGAACACAAATCAGTGTGAGCTCAGTCGGGGAGGTGGGGTGGAGAGGGGGCTGCGGTGGCCAAAATGCTTGCTTCCCAGCTCTATCTCAGGGACCATCTGGTTTAGGATATGGCTCTGGGGGCCCCAGCTCAGTATAGCTAACAGAGCTAAGGCTACAGACACAGTGACATGCATAGCCCAGGTAGTGGATATATTGTATTTGTTTTGTTTTTAAACTTTATTTATGCTATGGCTGGCTCAGCCTGCTCTAGGGGTGTGGCTGGTGCAGCATGTGGTGCCAGGGAAGGAACCATGATCTCTGCGGTTGCCTAAGATTGCCTAAGCAGGTGCTTTAGACAGCTGAGCCATCTCACCAGCCCATGTGTTTTTTTACTTAAAAAAAAAAAAAAAAAAAAAAAA
>PVJA010024031.1:0-23691 GCA_004027025.1 Myocastor coypus | reverse complement strand
TTTTTTTTTTATTTTTTATTTTTTATTTTTTTTTTGGGGACCGGGGTTCGAACTCACGACCTTGCACTTGCCCAGCAGGCACTTGTGCCTCGGAGCTATCTCCCCAGCCTGCACAGCCTTTTAAGAGAGTATCTTACTACATATTTCAAGCCCAGGAAAAGATTAACATTCAAAATTTAATGTATATTTCTACTGAATATGCATTGCTTCTGTACTATCTAAATTAAAAGAAATCATTAAGTTGAACCATCTTAAATTGAGGACTATCTATTTGTTTTGTAGCCTGGGCTTAAGGGACCTCTGCTACAAGGGAAGGGTCTTTTCATGACAAGACTCTGGGTGTTCAGAGGGACAATAAAGCCACACAGCACTGCACACCTATATGCTTACTTAACATCTGCTGGGTTCTCATTGGCCAAAGCAAGTCACATGGCCTGGCCCAGCTTAAATGGTGGGAAAATACCCAACACCTGCCCTAAGCATATGGCACAAATTTTTGTGTATTACTCAATAGGAATAATGAACTGGCACCAGTATTTCCAGCTACATGGCCTGGTCCCCATTATTATTATTCACATCCTAGAAACCTTCAAATTATCACCTGCATCCTATGATTCTCAAATATTTTATTCTCTAATAGCATCAGGCTAGAAAAGAGCATCTAAAATTCAAGTCAGCTTCTGATATGCTCTGTTTCCAAATGAAAGCCTTTAAATAAGTAACACCCCCAATACCTGACAGTCTGTGATGAAACAGGAATAGGGGAACCACAGCAAATAATCCCATTGTAGAAGAGGAAGAGAGGCATCCAACAAGCATGATGTCATCCCCATTGGGAAACCCTGTAGACAAAGGCTGCCAGCTTCTCCTGCCACAGTGAAGAGACTGTACTTGAATTAGACTCCGTTGCTGTCCTCTGGGTGTTACTCACCACAACCAAGTCCACACTTTCTCTGTGATTTTGGCACCACTCTTGCTAACACTTCTTTGGCCAACTCTCCCTTACCCACCTCTAAAGAGTCTACCTCTCATGTGCCTATTTTGTTGGTTGAGCGAGTGGCCTGAGGAAGGTAGAGGAAGAGAGGAGTCCAGAGCGACTTCTGTGTCTCAAAGTGCTAAAGTCACTTAGTCAGCGTCAACAGAGCTTTTTCTCAATGCATATTTTTTTATCTTTGTAAATTTTATAATTCTGCATGTCTTTTTATTCATTGTTAATTTTGTTTGCATATAGGCCATGCTGTTCTGTGAGCCCCCAAACACTGCCCCTGCTGGGTGTTTGCCCACCACCCAACTTTATCAGAATCATTTTCTTGAATTTCAAGAAACATTCATTCCTTCATATTTTACAATATTGGTAGGAATTATTGTAAAATGTAGAGCAAGCAGACAGCGAAACAGGAAGGCAAGCAGACTGAAACCCAATCACATTTTTCACATAATAAAAATGAGTTATGTAGTCTATAATTTGTATTGATTACCAGTATGGTATGGGCTTATGTTCCACAAAAGTAACATTTTCCTAAATGAGTATAACTCAGAGCTGTAATTCTGGTAGATGTTCATAGGATATTAACAGGCATCCCACAGTATTCGTTCCCTATGGCTGCTGTAATAAATTTCCACAATCACGCAGGCTTACTACAACAGAAGGTCATTATCTCACAATTGCAGTGTGAGGTGGATGTCACTGGGATAAAATCTGGGTGTCAGTAGAGGTGAACTCTTCCTGGGGTCGGTAGAGAAAAGTCTGTTTCCTTTCTATTTGCTACTTCCCCAGACTCTGGTATTTCTCAGCCTCTTGTCATCTTCTAAGCCAGCAATGGCTGACTGAGTATTTCTTATGCTGCACCATTCTGAAAATGGTCCTCTTCTTCCTCCTGATTTTGGTTATAAAACCTTCCATATGGCCTACCCATATAACCCAAGATAACCTCACTATTGTTTCCATCAGTATTAGGGACTGGACCAAGGGCCTTATATCTGCTAGGTGAGGAATGGTCTATCAATCTGCTACATTCTGCCCCTTTATAAAACTTTATTTTGAGACAAGCTTTTGCTAAATTGCCTGGTAGGTCCTAGGCTTGGCGTCTTGATGCTTCAGCCTCCAAAATAACTGAGATTACAGGTGTGCATCACAGTGCCCAGCTAACCTTGTTGTTTTAGGACAGCTGATTAGCAACCTTAATGTTACTTTCTCCTTTGGTCTTTCTTTGCCACATAAAGTTATAGGGATTCAGACATAGACATGTTTGGTAGGCTATTATTCTGCCCAACTCAGCTAGAGATTAGGACTGAATCAATCTGCACATAATATTTCTTAATATTTCAAATAAATAATAATAAGGTTTTATAATTACTTCAGTCCTGTAAATATTCAGTTCATGGAGAAAAAAAGGGAGCAAAGAAGCTTCCTATTTGACTTCACCCAACCTAAAACCCCATTCCATTTCTACTTGTACATTTCATGAAGCTGAAAAAAAGACCTCTGAGCAGCTCAGAAACAAAGAAAGAACTGGCTTCTTCTCTGAAGGAATTGAAGAAGGCTTTTATTTTTTTCAGTCATCAGCTCCAAATTAATAACTGAATTCCCTAGAGCTGAGGGCATCTCTAGCCAACAGAAGGCTCTGGTGGAGGCGTTTGTTCCCTCACAAGGCAAGGCAGAGTACAGCAGCAGTTGCGGGACTCTCTGCATCCTCATCCCGTCCCACCTTTGGCACCCTGGGACCCAGGAATAGTGCTTCTAAATTTGAGGCCATGCTCTCTCTCTCTGTGACTCTTCCTCTCATGTAAATTTGGACAAACGTTATCCTTTTCATCTAGTGTCATTAAAGGGTTTAAAATGCTCTTTGACACCCACATACAGAGTTGTTGAGGTTTGGTGCCAAATATTATGATGCTAATGAGGGCTAGCTCACTAATATTTCATTACATATGTAACTTTTCCATTAATATATTGCCTAAGTCACCAGTGACCACAAACTGTATTATCCCCATAGCCAGAACACTCTTTCATCTTCTCCCTATCTCATGATGAGATCAAGAAATACAAACAAGAGAAAGCTGGGACTTATAAAAATTCTCAGAAGGCATTTGTTTTCTTTGGTGAGAATAATGAATGCTTACAATAAAGAAGGCTTGGCAGGTCTCTCTCTAGTTCCAAGATTATTCATGCAGCAATTACGTTATTGATGTCAATCTGTTTTTATGATAATATATTATGAAGTATTTTAAATCCACTCAATAAAGCGTAGTGTAATGCTTGTAGCCTTTCTCTGGACCTTTCTTGCTAAGGTGTCTATTCACTTCTTTGCCTAGAGAAAGCCAAGGAATACAGACATGAAAAGAGAGATTATGCACTGATCAATCAAAATCCAGCATGAGGTGGAACTTATAATTTTAAAGTGAAGAATCACAAAAGAATGAAATTGTTACTCTGACTTACATTCTAGGTGATATTACCTGTCGCTGTACGAACACTTTCCACACCAGTCCCCGAGTCGTGCATATGACACAAAGGGATGGGTTCTATTCATTTCATACTTTTGCAAGAATAAATGGGCCATGCTGGGTCTGAGCTTAAACTTGGCTTTGGACTGCCTTAGAATTTCAAGCAACTATTCATTTTCTAAATGAGTATTTTTATTTAAATTCTAAAGGGTCTTACTAGTTGTTATAGAACAGGTAATAGTAATGTATTTCATTATAATAGTTTAAAAATAGTTACTGTGGGGGTGCAGAACTAGGGTATGGCTCTGCCCCTCCTTGTTGGCTTACCTGGTAGGAGGCTCTGGGTGCAGTCTCCGGGGTCCACCTCCTCACCACCAGAAAAACATTACCTGGGTGAAAAGGTTGAAGAATGTATTCAAAGTTATGCTCCCTGATCTTACTAAAGTTGAATTTCACTTTTGTCTCCCTGTATGAAACTTTGTTATTGATGCAGGAGACTGAAATTCCCAACCTGAAAGCTACCTGGGCCTGGTTCATGTTCTCTAAAACCAAAGAAAGAATTTTAGGAACAATGGAGATTAAAAGCAGAGTATTTAGAGGGGGGGGGGAAACTATATCTGAAAGAGGGAAAGAAGGTGAACCCAAATAGGTTGCCCCCTAAATCTCCCATTTCTAGGGATTTAAATAGGGCCAAACCAGGAGGTGAGGTGGGGCTAAGGTGGAAAATACAGGGACTCGCATATGAGCTGGGGCAAAACTCTGGTCAACCAGTAAGGTTACAAGCACAGCCGCTCAGATAAAATTGATTAACTCCAGCCCCAAATGGGGAAGTGAGTCATGTAGCAAGCTGGCACATACATAGAACAGGAGTTTATCCTGTAGCCAGCCAGTAGCAGTTGGACTACAGATTCTTCCTGGTTTCCTCAAGGTGATGATTAATCTCAGATGCTTATCTTTAGGGAGGTAAGCATTTGTTTGATTTGTCTTTAGGTCTGGCCCACGGTGGGAGTGTCCATCTCTCTTAAGACCTTACATTATAGCCACATGGATTAAGAAAACAAAAACAAAAAAAAGCATCCCTGACATTTCTATTCAGTGCTGCACTCTCTATATGCAGCTAGTCTGCAAAAACCTATTGCTTATTATGTAAAAGGTGGGTGCTTTATATCCTCCGTAGCAGAATCTTTTCCCTCCTAGTTTTCATTCTGCCTTGTACATAATACTTGGGCAAATAATTTGACTGTATATAAATAAAAATTTAGCTGAAGCAAATGAAAGCAAGAAAATTGTAGCCTATGTGATTATTAAAATATGTGATCACCCAAGATAAAATTTAAAAATACACAGAGCAAAGAACTGACTAGGGCTAGAGAAAAGGAATGAGCAGTAACAGGCTGAGAATACGCAGGGGAGCGCAAGTCTGCCTGTAAAATGAGTATTGTTCTCGGAACTGCATTGTTCCGAGAAAGAATTTAAAAATTCACTCACCTCTGTTAATTTTAGAACACAGAGGAGTGGTGTCGCGGATCATCTGGAAATATCAGATGACACAATGAATTCTATTTTTAGCTTTGCAACGCAGCCATGGGACTTTACACCACAATGCAGCATGTTTTGTTAGAGATGTCACAACCAGTCACGACTGTCTAGCGCTGCAGAAAACGGAAAGTCACTGCAGAGAGAATTATCCTTGCGAGTGGAGAGTTAAGGGACCCGAACAGTCACTGATGGTTGCTCTAGGAACAGAGAATGGTGTCTATTTTTAACCTGGAAGGAGCAACATCTATGGAACCCAGTGGTTTTGACCATCAATTACGAGGGAAGAAAGTAGCTCTTGATTTTGAACGTTCACACGTCCTGGAGATAGGGCATTTTGTTTTAATGTGTAGCAGCCAGCTCTGAGATGCTGAGATCCTTCGTCTTCCTCCATTTCCCAGTTATTTCCTCTAGACAGAAGGGGCATTGTACTATGGCCCCTCTGAAGCCTGTTCCAGGATCCAGGCTTTGCGCAAGATAGTTATATAACCCCGGAGCCTATTAGGCACCGTGACGCTATTCTCTCTTCTTTGGTTTTTAAATTTTACATCAAGTCATTTCATTACAATGTTAGAGGGAAGCTAGGAAAGGATTCCAGTTTAGGTACTGGAAGGGGCACACTCTGATAGGGGTTTAGACTAGCCCATTTATATCGGTAAGAGGCCAGTTCTTAGGCTTACCTCACGGGCGGGGTCTGACTGATCACTATGTCAGTCCTGATGTTGTAATTCTGCATCATAACGGGTGAACTTCCCAGGAGGCACGGTCTCTTTCTGTGGTGGCTCAGCCGTGTGCAGTCTTAGTTAAAAAGATTGGCCTGTGGTTTTCCTTGTTGTTGGGTCTTTTTCTGGTTCTGGAATCAGAGTAGTGCTTGCTTTCCTGAATAAGTTGGGAAAGTTTGTTTTCTGCTCAATTTCTTTTTAAAAGGTGTTGCTTGTATGCAGGCCAATACTGTGTTTTGCCTTTTGTTCCGAATTACTGTGCCTTTGGATGGCAAATCAAGACCGTCCACACTGATAGTGAAAAAGCAAAGCCTTGGCTTGGGAGCTTGGTTCATCCTGCAAATATGCTTCTCCTCCGAACACCTGGAGATCACAGTGAATTTCCCCATTAGAAATAATGGAAATTCAGAAGATTCACTGTGCAGCCCTAAAATAGCCATACCAAAATGATTATAATACTTTGATACAAACTAACAAATACAAAATATGAAGAAAAAGGAATGAATTAACTACTCCTACCTTCTAAGCCCTTTGTGCTTGGTAAGAAGGGGCAAGAGAGGGGGGTTATTGTGTAGGATGAGTTTCACCGTCACTGATGGAATTGCTGCCGCTGGCTCAATGCAATCTTTTCCTTACCTTGCATCTTTAACAAGGAACCTGTACGATGACATTTGCATCTGTTTCTTTTTGAGGGATTTGTGGGAGCTGACACTGCAGTGTTGTTAGATCCGTCACTTGCACTCTATGGCCTTATGCAGGTGGTGGTTTCCACAAAATTTCAGTGTTTCCCACATTCATGTATCTCCTTTATGTAATTTGAAGTGAGGGATTCCTCGGGCTTTTTCTCCTCCTCCTCTGCAGATAAGAGATCTCCTTCATGATGTGTTGCTATTGGGTGATGATCATCCACAATTTGAGAGAGGGGAGAGAGAGAGAGAGAGAGAGAGAGAGAGAGAGAGAGAGAGAGAGAGAACCTGTGGCTCGATAGTGATCATGCAACATTTGGCAGCATATATTACTTGTATTGTAAGACATTGCTTATTTATCAAATTAAAATTTATTGGCAATGTTTAGTTATCTTAGAAGGCTCTTAGAGCAAGTTGCTTGAGTTCAATGTCATATTGTACTAGTTCTAAGAATACATGATCAAAAAATCTCCAAACAGTTCAAACAACAAAATAATCAAAATGTCCAATTTGAAAATGCATAGGGAATGCAGCGATATTTTACTGAAAGTAAATAAGATGGTAAATGAACATACGAAAGATGCAAATTAAAAGTGTGAATTAAAACTACAATGAAATATCACTGTATATCTACCAGAATGGCTAAAATAGAACTGGCAAGGATTCAAAGAAATTGGACTATCTACCTATTTCTGGGGGTAATAAAAATGCTACAATGTCTCTGGAAAACACATTGGCAGTTTATTAAACAAAACAAAACAAAACAAAAACAAAACAAAACAAAACAAAAAACTAGACAGCTACCATAGGACCCAGTGGTTGTATCCCTGGACATTTACCATAGAGAAATAAGTACTTACATTCCTAGATCTTCTACCTGAATGTTTGTATTTCCTGTATTATATTGCACAAAAGCTCAGAATAATTCAGGTATTGTTTAATGATTGCTTAAGCAAAATATGGCAGAGCCATACCATAGAAGCACTATTACTGTTACTCAGCACTAAGAAAGAATGAACTGCTGATATCTACAAACATTTGGATGAATCTCCAGAGAATTACAGTGAGCAAAAAGTCAGTTTGCACTCTACCAGCAGTGATGATACGTCTCACAAGAAGTTCTCCGCTCCCAGACATGGGTCCTTGGGCTTCCTGTCTTGGAAACACAGCGGTAGGCATCAAGGCAAAGTGAAGAGCTTCCCCAAAGATGGCCCTTCCAAGCCCGTCCACCTCACATCTCTCCTGGGCTACAATGCCGGTATGACCCACATCGTGCATGAAGTGGATAGGGCAGGATCCAAGAGGAGCAAGAAGGAAGTTGTGGAGGCTGTGACTATCATGGAGACACCACATATGGTCAGCATAGACATTGTGGGTGATGTAGAAATTTCTCGAGGCCTCTGAGCCTTCAAGACAGTCTTTGCAGAGTATATTAGTGATGAGTGCAAAAGGTACATCTGTGGGAACTGGCATAAATCTGAGAAGAAGGCCTTCACCAAGTATTGCAAGAAATGGCACAATGACATGGGCAAGGCTTTAGCAGCATGAAGAAGTACTGCCAGGTCACCCTTATAACTGCCCACACCCAGATGAGTGTGCTCCCACTTAGGCAGAGGAAGGCTCACGTCATGGAGATCCAGGTGGATGGGAACACCATGGCCAAGAAGCTGGACTTGGCCTGGGAGAGGCTGAAGCAGTAAATTCCTGTGAGCCAGGTGTTCAAACAGGATGAGATGATGGATGTCATTGGGGTGACCAAGGGCAAAGGCTACATACAAAGGGGTCACCAGTCCCTGGCATACCAAGAAGCTGCCCTTGCAAAACCCACCAAGGACTGCGCAAGGTTGCCTGTATTGGAGAGTGGCACCCTGCCCATATGGCCTTCTCTGTGGTCCGTGCTGGACGGAAGGGCTACCATCACCACACAGAGATAAAAATATCTATAAGATTTGTCAGGGCTACCTCATCAAAGATGGCAAGCTGATCAAGAACGATGCCTCCACTGACTACAAGCTATGTGACAAGAGCATCAACTCTCTGGGTGGCTTTGTCCACTATGGGAAGTGACCAATGACTTTGTCATGCTGAAACGCTTGGTGGGGCTTGGTGGGGACCAAGAATCGGGTGCTCACACTCTGCAAGTCTTTGCTGGTGCAGACCAAATGGCAGGCTCTGGAGATGACTGACTTTAAGTTCACCCTCCAGGTTCAGCCATGGCTGCTTCCAGACCATGGCAGCGAGGAAGGTACTCAGGGGGTCACTGAAGAAGGACTGCACTGCCAAGGAAGAAGGCGTGTAACAGCAGAACTCTCTGTGGCTCGTGGGGTCTCTCAGTGAAAGCTGTTTTCTAATGATTTGTACTTACTGTGATTTCGGTGGGGAGTGGCGGCTGTGTGCCAGTGGAGATGGATCCAGGACATGCTAGGGTTTGTTTGGTTTACACAGCTTCAGGGACATTGGGGCTGTGGAGCAGGAAAATGGGATTTGATGTTCTGTGGTGGCTTGCAATAAATGCATTGGGCCTGCGTTAAAAAAAAAAAAATCGGTCTCCAAATTTCACATTCTGTATGATTCCAATTGTATGGCAATCTCAAAATAATAAAATATCAGAAATGGAGAAAAGATTGGTGGTTACTGGGGTCAAGAAGAGAGATGAGGAAGGGGGAAAAAAGATGGGTGCACCTATAATAAAGCCCCCTAATATATTCTTTGTGGTGGTGGTTATTTCTGTACCTTTGTCAATATCCTGGTTGTAATATCATACCAGTTTTGCAAGATATTAGCATTGGAGGTACCTAGAAAAAAGAGATCTGTGTATTATTTTTTACAACTGAATGTGAATCTACAATGATATTTGATAAAAAGTTTAATTAAAAAATAAAATAACCTCCCACTAAACAAAAATAATCCTACATTCAGTACCAGAGTTTTGTATAGTTGTTTTGTACCTTGAACAATTTCTGGTGAAGAGAAGATGCTAAATGAAGCTGACAAGTTTGAAACCAAAAAATAATCAATTATTTAATAAGGATACTTAATCTCAAAACTTCTAGGAGCAGAGATACTAATTCTCTCTCATGATCTATAAATATTTAATGTTCTCCCTTTATCCCCATAGTATCAATTGATTCTTGTAAGTTTGCGGGTAAAGTTTTGAAAACTGAATGAAGATGGCAAAATTTGCTTGGTAGCACGAAGTATTCACAGGAGTGGTTGGAGATTTTGCATTTTCTCCAAGAAATTTTATTGAGCTTTGCTATTCTTTGCTCATTGCAGATGCTAGCTTCATGAGTTCCTTCTTCCTGGGCACACGTGTGAGATCTGGGTGCCAGCCAGCATCGGGCACAGCAGCCCCTGGAATTGCTCCAAGTCAGCTGGGCCAGTATCCTCACTAGGCGCTGGTTTATGTAATCAAACACCTAGACAATTTGGGGCAATGCATAGTTTCCTTTTAAGGGAAATGGGAGGGTGGCATACTTTTGATCTACTTACTGATAGAATTAGGGTACCTGTGAGAGCCCCCTCCGTTTACTACTCACCCTCAGTAGGGGGACAACGTCCATGACATGGGACACAGTTACAAGGTAGGCTACGGAAAGGAGCAGAGTTTCTGAGAATTCACCCTGGTGAACAGGAATGGATCCGTCCAAGTATCTGCGAAGCCAGGGGAGTCTATCCTGAAGGTTGTGGGGAGATGACGGAGTGGATAATTTACGCTTCCAAGGGAATTAATGCGCAATTATATTCCATCACAGCCACAAGAACGGAGAGGTCTGCAGTCAACCTGTCACACAGTTGATGGAGCAGTTCCCTCTAGCGGCCAGAGCCTGCACTGCTGCACGAAGAGCCTAGGCTGAAGCAGGTAAAGGCTTTTCTTAGTTCGGGCCCTAACTGAACAAAATCTTTGAGAAGTGTTCACATTTTTAAGATTTATAAAATAAATCAATCCACGTAGACTGAGGGGATGTTTAGGTTGCTTTTCTCTTGTTGCTGAGTCAAAATACCTGACCCCCAAAATTAAGGAAGGAGAGTTTTATTGAGCTCACAGTTTGTGGAGCTTCCAGTCCACACTCAGCAGCCTCCAAGGCAAAATAGCACATAGCACAGGGTGGCTGTTCATGGAAGTGGAAAATACCAAATCAGCAAGTGCAAAAAGGGAAGAGCAGCCACAGTAGCAAAGCAGAGAGCAAGCCTCGCTGCCTCCTTTGCATTGCATTCAGACTACCCATGGGGGTAGCTCTCACATCCATAATCCCAGAAACACTCACATTCATAATCCCAGCATTGGATTATAAATTAATCAGAAACTCTAGAAGTCTGACCCAGGGACTGTATGAAGCAGTCCCAAACCATGACTGCTCCTAGACCCAAAGCACAACAGAGGAAACCTAGGCTTTTGTACATTCATATGCACAAAAGCGAGCTGTTCCTTTCATCTCTCAGCCATCCCTGTAGTACTTTTCTTTTTTATCCTTGGTGTTGCAAAATTTCACAGTTTTCTCTCTCTCTCTCTCTCTCTCTCTCTCTCTCTCTCTCTCTCTTTTTGGATTTTTGAGGTAGGGTCTTGCTATGCAGGTCAGGCTGGCCTTGAGCTCACTTTTGTAGCTCAGGGTGGTCTCAATCTCACAGCGATCCTCCTGCCTCAGCCTCCTAAGTGCTGGGATTACAGGCGTGCACCACCACACCTGGCTTTCACAGGTCTCCTGAGCACAGCCCATTACATACCCATTAGGAATTCAGTGCCATTTCCTTTATCAAGCTCTATAATTTAGCATTAGACTCATATTTTTCTGTGAAATTATTTCTTAAAGGAAATATATCCTAAGCTCCGATCTATAAATGTAGAATTCAGGGATGCTAAATTTTAAGAACTGAGGAGAGGTTAAGACTGTGCAGGGCAGTTTGTCCCACCCTGCCACAGCTGGCTTAACTCAGCTCATGTATGTCTTTGGATCCTTGTCTCACGACTGTTCTGTGGCCCTGGGGAACCAGTGACAGCTCCGGCTTTATCACTTGACTGTGGTTCCAAGAGTGTCTACAAGTCTGAGAGTCTTGTGTCACAGTGGTTCAGTTGCCAAGAGGGCCATTTCCCCAAGTGCCTTTCGCCAACCTTCAGAAGTTTCTTTTTCTGTTATTTCTTCTACCTTGTGAAGCCGATGTAGGTTACCGTGCTCCTCAGGGGACCTATTTCTTTGTCATTTTGGAAAGGTCTCACTATGCAGATCGGACTCGTAGTGATACTCCTGTTTTCAGCTTCCCAAGCACTGGGATTTCCAGTGTATGCCAACATGTCCAGTCTTAATCGCTATCTCAGTGTGCCCTGGAGCTGGGGGTGGCACAGCACACCTGGATTTCACTGTCTTTTAGATGTGACATTCTGTCCTCTCCTTCACTAAGTCTGATAATGTATTCTTTCAGTGCTGTTGAATAGTGATGATGGAGGGAAGCTCCTTTCATTCACTCTCTTGTCCTGACTTCGGCAAGTCACGTTCCCAATTATTTCCACATTCATCACCCTTTTTCAAAAATTGGATAACAAATTTTATTTGTTTCTTTGTTTGTTTGTATTTTAGGGAAAGGTCTACAGGGTGTTCAGGGTCTCATGACTGGGTCAGACTCATAGTGATGCACCTGTTTACAGCCTCCCAAGAGCTGGAATTACAGGTGTGTGCCACCATGCCCAGTCTCAGTTGCCATCTCAGAGTGCCTCAGGGGCAGTGCTGGCATAGCAGGTATGGGGATCAAATCCCCAGCCCCTGCATGGATTACAAGTTTTAATTCAATGTTTACTGTTTGCATTTAACAGACTGTGGTGCGATACACTATGGGGAAATAGATCACATATCACTTCCTGCTGTTGCAACTCTCGTATTCTTAAATCTCTGAATGTATTCCTGTCATCCTCCATGCGTTTTGTACTTATGACTTCTTCCTTGTGCTTCAAAAAGTCAAGTTTGATTTCATTTGCTTCAGATTCAGCCAAGTGATATTAATCCCTTTCTTTACATTTCCAAAGAAATGTGCTCTTCTTGTCAATGACACTTTGAAGTATTATTTTACACTTACTTGTTTACATACTGTATTGCCACTGTGTTATAAATTCATGTCTGAGTCATCCCTGCCATTGTTAAAAATTAGGTCCTAATAAAAATCTGACATCTGTTTGCACTATGGAGCTTACTGTTTCTTTAAACAGGGAGCATGTTTGAATCAACCTTGAATTGTAGGTGGCAGTAATTACTCATTAATTCAGTGAATTTTTATTAATTGCACATTTTGGTCTGAGTATAAAAATGAGTAAGACTTATCTGACTTCATAGGATTTGAATCTTGGGCTTAGAGAGAGGTATTTAAGTATGATTTATAAACATTATTTGTGACTAGTGTAGCCGCACAGAAATGTGGAGTGTGAGGGGACAGTGTGGGGAAGGGGCACAGGGTGCAGTGTGTCCAAGGGACACCCCGAGGGGGGCAGAGTTTTGGGGAAACAGAGGCTTGGTGCCCCGGATGCAGGCACAGGCAGAGAACATTGGCAGGAGACCAATGTAGGGACCAGGAGTTAAGATCACACATGGCTTTTTAAAAAATTTGTGTTAACTTATTTGGCATTTATTTTAAAATCTAAGGAAACCATTGGAGAACATTTAGCAAGACTACAGCGTCATTCAGTTTACTTTGCTTTCATTTGACACAGGGTCTCGCTGTAGTGCACAGGCCGTCCACAGACTCCAGCTTGTCTTGCCTCATCCTCCAGAATGATGAGACTAAATGCACACCACTCCATCTGACTTCTGTTTGCTTTTTTCTTTCATTTTTTCTATATTTAGGACAGGGTCTATAGGGTCTCACTATGTAGACTGGACTTGTAGTGATTTTCCTGTTTTCAGCCTCCCAAAGTGCTGGGATTGCAGGTGTGCGCCACCACGCCCAGTCTCGATCCCCGTTTCAGTGTGTCTTGGGGGTGGGGCTGGCATGACACACTGGAGATTGAACCCAGCCACTGAGCTCTGCCTAACCAGGCACTTCAATCCCCTGAGCTATCAAGCCAGCCCCTTACTTTGCTTTGTAAAAGAATACTCCAGCTGCTAGGTGAATATTGGGTGTGGGGAGATGAGTTAGAAGGGTACATGGCTATACCCAATGTCAGTGTGTAGTTTTACGTTATGAACGATGTCAATAGCAAGAGGGACAGTCTAGGGATCTGAGACTTGGAGGCACCAGATCTCACAGGATTCAAAGATGGACTGTCGGTGTGTGTGGGTGAGTGGAAGCAATGGATGGTGGAGGTGTAACAGAGAAGAAATCATCGCAGATGCCTTCAGTCACCTTTGCACTGGGGGGACTTCATAATGGCTGGTATATCTTTAGATGTCTATATGGAATATTAAAAAATGTTGCCAGCTTCAACCTCCTTCATCATTCTTTTGAACATGAAAAGCCCTTGGGTTTTTGTAAAAGGTTCACATGACTTGCATGAAAATCAAGGGATCACTGAGATACTGACTTCTATCAAGGAATGGGCACTGAGCCCTTGGACCTTCTGGAGAGTGCCCTTTTGAGAGGACAGTAAGATGGGGGAAGGGAATAGTGGAAGACACAAGAGAAGGCACCCAGGGCAAAGGTGATAGCTTTGAACAGTGCAGAGGTGCTAACAGGAATATGTGATACATTTTCTAGAAGTATGAACTTGGCCAACATGCACACATAATTCAATATGGTTCCCTTGTCCTGTGTTTTCAGCCGAGCTCTTTGCTATCCTATAGGCAATCTTCTCAAGTTAAAAATCTCGATGTTTCCAAGATTTGGCTATTACAAATTGTGCTGCTATAAACATAGGTGCACAGATATCACAAATCTTGGAAACAACCAAAATGCTCATCATCTGAAGAATGGCTGAAAAGATGTGGTATTTTTAAACAATGGGATATTACTCAGCTGTAAAGAATGAGGAACTAGAAGACTCATATATAAGTGGATGCATCTTGAAGATATTCTCATAAGCGAAATAAACCAAATGTACATGTGAAAATATTGTATAGTCTTCCTAGTGTAAGAACTCAAAAGAAGTGAAAATGGAAAGGCATTACAGAGCTGAATGAAAATCAAGGACTTAAGGGTAAAACAATGAAGAGACTGCAAGCAGAAAAGATAGGAAACATGGCAGAAGGAAAACCATGTACTTCTATACACAGGATGAATTAGACAATGATACTAAGAACCTCCAAAGGGATTTTGACACTGAAGATAGCAATGTGTCATACTAAAACTATGCTTGGAATGCCTGTCATTCTGGTCTTTTAGATGTGTGCTGCTTCTATTTTCAGTTACTGCTATACTTTCTCTCAAGTAAATGATTGGTTTGCAAGAAAACAAAAAAGGGTATTAAATGAGAGTAAGAGACTAGGAAAAACATCGAAGGGTTGACTGGCTACAATTTTGCGTATGCTTAGATTTCTAAATTTCTGTGTAAAAATGTACAACTACTTTTATCACATTGTATAGGAATTTATTAGAATATCAATGATTGATGAAAAATACTGATTCCAAGTTAAGTGTAAGACTTTTGATATTCAGAAAGACAGTGATGTTAAGCTCAAGTAGCTACGTTATAGAGTAATAGTATCACAAAGCTTCTCTTCTAAATGTTTAAGAATGCAAGTTTACAGACCAAAAATTAAAGAAAAAGAAGGGCTACAAAGATCGCCAATATTTTGGCCATAGCCCTTCAAGGTCAGTGAGGACTCAGGACATAAAAGAACCTGTGCTGTCACAGCCTATAACTCAGTGGTTTCCCAAATTTTCTGTTCAAGGAGATTATGGGACTACAGAGGAAAGGGATTGAACAAGTATAGTGTGCCTAAGGAGAGTCACCTAGAGAGAAAACTTTCTCTCAGGCTTTCACAGAGAGCAAATTGGTCAAGCAAACGCTGTGAATCATCCAGACAGCTGACACTGACAACAGTTCTACAAACCATTGTGCATGGTTCCAAAGTAAATCCTGAGGGGATTTGACTGACCTTGGAAGACACAAAAGTTCCATGTTTTGTTATACAGGTCTTGCTTCAGCTTGGCCTTAGCCAACCGGCAGAAAAGTTTAACCATGAAGCATAACACATAAAGCTAGATTAGTATGCTGAGCTATAAAAGGCTTAAATCTACAGCTTCCGACATTGCCAGTTCTTCCAATAACCCACTATGATTATGGAATATTAGACTATGTATACAACTAATTTCTTTTAGTTCAATGAGAAGAAATTTTTGTACCAATAATGATTAGAAAAGTTATTTTGTCTGCATCCTGTGCTCTGAATGACTATTAGGAGGACAACAATATGCATTGTACCAATTATTGCGAATGTACTACTAACGTATTTTGAAACTGTCACCTTGTTTTTTCTTATTAAAAGTAATAAAAAGAAAATAAAGTTAAAAAAAGAGAGAAGGACCTATTTAAAGAAAAGCGAAGTCATGCTCGCCATGGATACTAGGTAAACTTTTATTCTTCTTTTGTTTTATATTTTAAAATCTTCTGTTTTGCTGTGAGCAGATTTTAACTTTCTTTCCTTTTTTGGTGAAGTGGTTTCTTATGAAGGTCACAGAAATTCTGTAAATGTTACCATCATAAACGCTACTCATCTTCTGCTACAGATAAGATTTATATACAGGTTATGAAAACCAACATTACTGTTGTTTTCTCACTTATCTCCTTACCAATCTATTTTCTTCCTCTTTTGACAATGTGTTTTTCTAAATAAATATTAAGGGGGGAAAAATAAGAATCTCCTGGAGCTTCACTGTTACTGACAGCAGTTTCTCACAGCTTTCCCGGAAACATCGCGATTAGCAGCCCATATAATGGATCTGCGACTTCCCTACTAATTGAGGCAATAGTTTGTGAAAGTGTCTCCCAAAGGTTTGGCTTTCTGTTACCCGTGACTCTGTTTCCCTTCATCCCACACTCTACTCAACAGAATTCAAGTCCTCCCAGTAAGTCTGCACCTCTTTCCAGTAAGCACTAGGTGGCAGCAGAGGTACTCCTTCCCGAGGTGCAAAAAGCCTTCGGCACCAGTGTGGGCTAACTGCCAAGTTCCAGCTTCCCACCGTTCCTTGAATTAAACGCAGAGAATGTGGAAGAGGAAGAAGGGCACAGTTAGTTAAACGCTGTCTCATCAATTCAGTCTGCTTTGTATTCACGTCACAGAGAGGTGGAAACGGTTTTCCAAGTACACTTATCTCGTTTGATGAAGTAAATGCATTTTTGTTTTCTTTATAAAACATAAAATTAATTTCCATTAAGTGAAACTTTAGTTAATATCAGTGTTAAGTTGGGGATTAGTCCTTTTATAAAAGAAGCTGTCCTTCGATAGTATTAGGTCACCAGTAGGAACGTAGTAAGTCTTTTAAAATAGCCTTGTAGAGAAAAATAAAGTATTGCCGAAATACTGACAATCACATTAAAATCTTTACAACCAATCCCAAAATATCAATAACATTGTAACATTACCAGTAAATATAAGAGGAGGATAATAGTCAATACCAGATTCTTTAGAAGTAAAGGAGCAATCTTGTACCTATTCACTTAAGTCTTTCTTATTCAATTTTTCCAATGCCTTCAACTGTCTTGTGTCCTAGATACTAAGCATAATTTATAGAAAAAAAATTCTTCCTGTAATGGAATGTGGACTCTTTCATAGTATTGTCTTATGTTGTATGTATTTATTGGGTGGTGGATATTTCTTAGTAGGCTACAATACCATTCCCAAGTAATATTTACATAACTGGTGGTGGTTTACGAAAATTAGATTTGCATTTATTTTCTCACTTGGTCCTTACAATAGTATATTGCATAGAGATTATTGCTGCCTCTATTTTCCTGAGGAGGTAAAAGAGTAACAGAAAAGCTGAGTAACTTGCTCAAGATCACACATATCTTAAGTGACAGAACTTGGAAATAAATCTAGGTGTTTTCACTTTAAACTACCATTCAATTGTGAGGACAATGTGCAGTGTGTCAACTGTTATAAAAAATTAATATTTATTGACAGTGTTAATGTTAAATTGTTTGATCAATCTTATACACCGATATCCATTAGTCTAAACTGATCCAATGATGAAAATATGTAGTATAACCAATTGTTAAATTTTTCTGGTTTTGAAATTCTGTACTATATGTAAAAATAAATAAATAAATAAATAAATAAATAAATAAGAAAATAAACTACCATTCAAGTAGTTTGCATGTTTAAAAATTATGTTCACTTATCTTAAAAAACACAGAGGCATGTAAAGAAACAAAAACATTATCCTACCATCACTAAGACAGTGGGAAGGCACTGAAGGATTTTAGGACAAAGGGTGGCAGATGAGCATTTTACTGAGGACACCTTTGGTCTGGAGGTAGTTCAGGGGCAGAGAGGGTGTGGAAGATTGGTGAGGGAGCTGTGTACCAGTGGTCCAGGGAGAAGGGGTGGCTTTGGTGGTGGCAACTGATATACTGAACCCCAAGAAGATCTGAGAGCTGCTTAGGAGCTGGATGGGGCAAGTGTTGGTGATTGACTAGAGACTGGAGGGAAGGCAAAGAGGGTACGGGGTAAATGTTGGGATGGGCAGATGGGTGGTTGGAGGCATTACTTGCTGAAACAGAAAATAGTAGGAAAATCTCTGGTTTTTCTTGGAATGTTATTTGACTATTGCTCAGTCAGCAAACAAAAATCCCTGTTTGCAGAAATATTTCTAAACTTTAAAATTGTAATTAAGAAAGGCTGAATAGTTTTTCCCAGAATGTTTTCCTTCCTGTATTTTCCCAATCTATAAACTGAACCCTGATCTCCTACTACCTCTGAGAAATCTTAAATTTTCTTAGAAGCAAACCTAAGCTCTTTCTGTTTTTCCATGGTGCCATGGCTTTGCCTATATCTTATTTATTCAGCAGGTATTTATGCCACTTGGTAATCTAGACTGTAACTCTTATGAACTATACTGCAGCAAATACATGCTTAACAAATAATTGGCTCGATTCCCATTTTCCTTCCATTTTGTAGCCTGTGGGATGGTTTCAATAAAAGGGGAGAATTCAACATGTCAGATAAGATATCTAAGCCCCAAATAAGGGTAGGAAGAGTTTAACAGATGCTTAGAATTTTAGCTGATATATGACTCTTAGCCCATGTTTATGGCTTCTGTGTGTATGTTCACTGGGGTTATTTGGTTCTTGTTCATGGTGCGTCTTCATTCTCCTTACCCTTCCTTCTGTGCCTCACTCCCTGTCCTTGTTCTCTTGGGCACCTCCCCATCTGTAAGAGATCTATCCTCTTGTCTCCTGCTTTCCACCCTTTATTCCATTTGCATTTTATCTTACCCAAATAAGAGATCCATATAACATTTAAGCATGCGTGTAAAAAGACGGTTTACTTCATTCAACAAACACATACTAATAAAAGAAAGAGATACTTGGAATTCTTTTTTTTTTTTTTTTTTTTTTTTTTTTTTTTTTTTTTTTTTTTTTTTTTTTTTTTGTCTTTTTGAGACAGGGTCTCACTATGCAGTTCATGCTGGCCTTGAACTCACTTTTGTAGCCCAGGCTGGTCTCGAACTCACACTGATCCTCCTGCCTCAGTCTCCCAAGTGCTGGGATTACAGGCGTGTGCCACCAGGCCCGGCCCTTGATACTTAGAGTTCTAATCCAAAATATTATAAATTCTAGCACCAGATATATTACTTAATAGATTGGATAATACATGTAATATTAGAGGTGATAACCTTTAGGAAGGAAATCATAGCGAATGTCAGATGCCTCAAATGAACAGAAATGGGAGAATCCTATAATTCTATGTAGGAAAAGATATTGACAGAAACTATAACTTTTAATTTTGCATAAACAATGAAAACAGTAGCTTATTAATCATCTCATTTATTATAGAAAGATATATTGACTATTGAGACTATGAAGATAAGATATTAATTTTGCTTTCGAGGATATCACAGCCTTTTCAGGGGACACAAATGCATGAGAAAACAGTGTGCTATGATGTGACATGTATTATAATAACAGTTCTTACAGTGCTATGGGAATGCAGATGAAATAAATTAATTCTGCATGAGTATGTATGTGGTCAGGTACACAGGGAGACAAGAAATGGTACTGAAGTTAATCTTCAAATAATGAATATATATTCCCTAGTAATCAAATATGAAAGAGTATCACAAGCAGCAAAAATGTATAACCAATTTATAAAAGAATTATAGGGTCCTAAGTAGGTGGAACAGAGGATGGATATAGGAAATTGATGTGGGGTGAATCCAGAAAAACATGCTAGTGTAGTGAAAGGCCTTTTATAGCACTGATTAACTTAAAATAATGTCACCCTAATAATTTATAGAAAAGTCATTACAGTGTATAGGCTGTGATATAAGGGCTGGATAAAACTGGTTGGTGATTTTTATTTATTTATTTACTTTTTTTGTAGTAGCTCTTGAGAACTTCTTTGGTAGACACAATCTGAATTAAAATTCAGTTTTGCAGTTACTCATATGTGACAGAAAACAAGAAAACTAGGAAATTATTATACAACTTTGGGTGCAAGTATTAATTTGCAACAAGCTAGTCTCTTGATTTTATAAGTTGACCTTATTGTACTGTATTTGGGTCAGGCTACATCCATGCTACACTCTTTAAGACACTCTATATTGAAAAGTTAGAGAAAGTCAGGTAGTATAAAAATATGACATGACTTTATACAGCCTACAAGAAACATTTTAAACATAAAGAGAAGACTGGCATAAAAGTAAAGAGAATGAAAAAGATATACCATGTAAAATCAGAAAACAGGAGTAGTTGTATTAGTATCAAAGTGGACTTCACATCAGACTTTACCCAAAGGCCAAAAGTGATTCAGAGTAAACAAAAGAAAATATAAATATTACCAGAAATAATAAAGATAGACAACACAGGAAAACACAAAAATAAAATTGACATACCTGTAGCTAGTCTGGTCAAGAATAAAAGGAACTAAAGAGAAAAGTAAAAATTCATCAATTAAAGAACAAAAGAGAAGATAGCAGTGTAGAACTATAGACATTGCTATGATAACATAAATATTATGAATAAATGATAGAAAGTTTGGCAGTCTGTCTGAAATGGACCAATTCTTTGAAAGGTACATGTTGCTGGAGGGAATTCAAGAAGAAGTGAAGAAATAAAAGCTTTCACTATCTGAATTTCTTTTGTGGCAACCTGACATACACCATTAAAGAAAGAACTATGACTGCTCAGTGCAAAAATCCAGATAGTTTTTTTATCTATTAAAATACAAATGTACATTAAAAATAATCTCACAAAGAAAGATTCAGCCAACATGACTTCAGTGATCAGTTTTATCAAACAATAAATAATATCAGTTGAATGTAAATTCTTTCAGGAGAGAGAAAAACAAATGAAAATAGTTTTCAACTCATTTTTATGAGGCCAAAAAGGAGATATGCCATGGCTCTGGATGGATTGGAAGCTTAATATAGCTAAAATATCAATCTCTTTCTTTTTTTCTCTTTTTTGATGTCCTTTTTTTAAAAAAATTCATTTTATTTATTTATTTATTTATTTTTTTGCGGGACTGGGGTTCAAATTCACGACCTTGCATTTGCCAGGCAAGCACTTGTGCTATGGAGCTATCGTGCCAGCCCCAAAAATTCATTTTAGTGAGAAAAAAGATAAAATGACAATGAAACAGTTTCAAAACAAGTTAATAGGATGGTTATAATAATTAATACAAGGTATATTGTTGCCTTCATAGTAATTATTCAGAGGACAAGATGCAGACATGATATCTTGTCTAAATGATATTAGTACAAACTTTTATTCTCAATGAACTAAGCTATATATCTATCTTAACTCTCTTTGTATATGTATATATATATATATACACACACACACACACACATATATATATATATATATATATATACATATAATAATATGTATGTATTTCTGTTGAAAGTTTCTGATACTAGGAGACAATATCATACCATATCTTATAAGTAGATTGTAAGTCAAAGATACAGTATGAATCATAAATAAAAATTATAACTAAACCATATTAAGAAATTGATTAAATATTAATTAATTAAAATTTGAGTTAAATATTTCAAAACAATACTTCAAAGTTCAAATCAAATCATGAGGCAACTTAGAGGCCAAAATGTTATGTATCATATGTATGAATCTGTAATCAGTTCAGAGTATTTGCATAGTATTTGAATGTCTTAATATACACAAAAATATCAACTAAGAAAAAATTTCCATGGTAGTAAGGAATTACTAAGAATGAAACATAGCATAAACACTGGAATGGAAAACATATGACCAGAACTTCTGGCAGTTTGGGGATAGGATATCACACAAAGTTCTAGTATGTCATGTACATGGACAATGTCTATGATGCTTACTGGTGGCCAGGTGTCTCTTGTGGGGCTGAGCTGCTGCTCTTTCCTTGATATCCACCCTGTAGGCTCAGACAGAATCATGACCCATAGGGTTCAGCAGAACTGCATTTGTAGAATATGCTGATGGACATATTTTGCTGCTGTATGCAAAAGAATAGTTGAAAGACTGTTGTTGTATACTTCTTTTTCTCCTGTGTTTAATTGTTTGCTCTATTTGGTGGGTTCTTTCCATTCTCCTTCATGGAGTTGTGGTCATTTTGATCCCTCTCTAGAATATCTTTTAGTAGTCTGTGTAAAGTTGAGTTTGTTATCATGAAATTCTTCAGTTGTTCTCTCCTGGAAGTATTTCACTTCTCCATTAAACTTGAAAGAGTGTTTTGCAGGGCAGATCAGTCTGGGTTGGAATTTGTTTTCCTGCAAGACTTGAAGTACTCTGCTCCATGCTCTTAACTTGATAGTTTGTAAAGAGAAATTTGCCATAATTTTGATGGCTTTTCCTTTAAATGTGATCTGTTTCTTCTCTCTAGTGGCTTTTAGTATACTGTTCCTATGCTGAGTTTCTGGGATCTTGATTATTATATGTCTAGGTGTGGCTTTAATTGGGTTGATGTTATTTGGAGTTCTATATGCTTTGCTTACTTGAATGTCAGATTGTTTCCCCGTATTTGGGAAATTTTCTACTATTACTTCTGCCCATATTCTTTTTATATCATTTGTATTGACTCTTTCTTTCTCACTGATGCCTATTAGTCTTACGTTGTTCATCTTTGCATCATCTTGCAGATGTTAAATTATTTTTAATAATTAAATAATTTAAAACATCCTAGATATTTTAAAGAGATCTTTTCTTTTCACTAGTTGCAATGGTGTCTTTAAGGTCTGAAAGTTTATTTTCACTTTCATTGAAATGATTTTGCCAGCTTGTGATTGAGGTTTTAACTTCCTGTATAGCACTTTGAATCTGCTTCATATATTCTATTACTTTCCTATATTGCTCATTCGAGGATTCCATCATTTTCCTATTCTTTCTTTTCTTTTATCAGTGGCTTCTTTAGAAGCACTTAGTGCTTCTTTTATTATAGGTATTATTTCTTTTTTTCACTTAAGTAATTATTTCTGATCTGATTACTCTATACCTTTCTGCAGTTGTTTTTTTACTTTAGATGCTATTATTTCAGAGATTTCAGGTGTGTAATTTCCAATTTCTTCTATGCTATTGTTTCTTGCATTTGTTTTGGATTGGCTTGAGGCCTGAGAGCACATTTTGCTCCTTCTCTTTGTCATTTGGTATAGCCCTGCTTTCTGACCTTTGGTAGAGTTCTTAGCTTAGCACCAGATCTGCATCTACCAAGTTCTAACTTGTCCAGGTGGGTCTGGCTTGGGTCTGGCTTCTGTGTGGCTTTTGCTGCAGCCTTTGGAGTTGAACCTGCTCTGCCATTCTGGCAAGATGTTCTGCTTCTGGATCAGCTGGGCGGGCCTTGTCTCTAGTCTCTCTGCAGGGAGTTCTGCCAGTTTTTCACAATGGGCCTGTCTGATGGATGAAGTTTCACTTACATGCAGGGCCTTGTCACTGGGTTGAATGAGTTTCCAGTGAGCCCAGGGTGGCCTCACTCACATGCTGGGCCTGGTTGCTGGGTCCAGTGAGTTTCCACTGGGCTCCAGGCAACAGGCCAGGCCTGGTTGCTGGCTGCAATGAAATATCAATTTTATTGAACTGACCTATAAGTGCTATTTGACCTCAAGAAAAGTTGCAGCAGAGTGTGTGTATGGAGTATGTGTGTAAAATTTGACAAGTTAATCCCAAAATTTAAACAAAAATTGTAAAAATACATGAAGCTAAAATGATAATAGTGTAATTTTTG
>PVJA010024030.1:11303-32422 GCA_004027025.1 Myocastor coypus | reverse complement strand
TTTTTTTTTTTTTTTTTTTTTTTGTCGTTTTGAGACAGGGTCTCACTGTGCAGTTCAGGCTGGCCTTGAGCTCATTTTTGTAGCCCAGGCTGGTCTCGAACTCACATCGATCCTCCTGCTTCAGCTTCCCAAGTGCTGGGATTACAGGCATGCGCTACCACACCCGGCTTCTACCTTTTATTTTTTTTGTTTTAAGAATATAAGTTTACAGACCAAAAATTAGAGAAAAAAGAAGGGCTAGCCTTTCTTTTTTTTTTTTTTTTTTTTTTTTTTTTTTTTTGTCTTTTTGAGACAGGGTCTCACTATGCAGTTCAGGCTGGCCTTGAGCTCACTTTTGCAACCCAGGCTGGTCTTGAACTCACACTGATCCTCCTGCCTCAGCCTCCCAAGTGCTGGGATTACAGGCGTGCGCCACCAAGCCCGGCACTAGCCTTTCAAGATCAATGATGACTCAGGACATAAGAGAACCTGTGTTGTAACATCCTATAATGTTTCAGTGGTTTCCCAAATTTTCTGTTTGAGGAAATTATGGGACTACAGAGCAAAGGGATTGAAGATATATAGAGTGTGCGTCATGGCCATTGTTGATCCATCCAGATGGCTGACACCGATAACAGTTCTACAAAGCACTGTACATGGTTCCGAAGTAAATCCTGAGGGGATTTGACTGACCTTGAGAGATACAAAAGTTACATGTTGTGTTATACAGGTCTGGCTTAAACTTGCCCTTATCCACCTAGCAGAAAAGTTCAACCACAAGGCATAAAATGCAAAGCTAGATTAGAATGCTAAGCTGTAAAAGGCTTAAATCAACAGCTTCCAACATTGTCAATTTTACCAATAACTCACTGCGATTATTGAACACTGGATTATGAATACAACTACTTTCTCTTAGTTCAATAAGAAATTTTTTGTACCAATAACAATTTTAAAAATTATAACATCCACACCTTGTGCTCTGTATAACTAATAGGAGGACAACAATATGCATTGTATCAAATACTGGAAATGTACTACTAACATGCTTTGAAACTGTCACATTGTTACTTCCTATTAAAAGGAATAAAAATAACACAATCATAAAAGGGCACTTTAACACTCCTTATCTCAAAACAATAGGTAAAACAGACAAAACTGTTAGCAAAGAGGCAGCAGAACTGAAACATACCTTTGAAAAACAGGAATTAGTAGACATATACAGTGTTCCACTCAACAACATCTGAATACATACTCTTTTCAGCTGTACATGAGACATTTACTAAAATAAACCACATGCTTCTCTATAGGTCATGCTTATGTATATGTAAGAAAACATAAATTGTCCCATGCATATTCTCTGACCACGTTTCAGTAAACCTGGAAATACATGGCAAAAAAAAACAACAAAACCCCATAATATATAGAAATTAAATAACAGCCTACTCAGCAACCAATAGGTTACAGATGAATTTAAACATTAAATTAAACAGTATTTACATCTCAATGAAAATTCAAGCACAACTTATTGGAATTTGTGGGATGCATTGAAATCAGTTCTTAGAGGGAGAGTTATAGCAGCAAACTGATATGCTAGGAAAACAGAACAAGAACAAATAAATACCCTAACAGTGCACCTCAAGCTTCTAGAAAAAGAAGAGCAAAAAAACTGCAAAGCAAAAAATTGGAGGAAATAATAAATGTTAGGGCAGATATCAATGCAACTGAGGCAAAGAAAATAATACAAAGAATTACTGAATTCAAAAGCTGGTATTTTCTAAGGTTAAATAAAATTCTCACTGATCTCAAAGTGCTGGACCAAAATATTGGCTATCCTTATATGCCCTCTTTTTCTCTAATTTTTGGTTAGCAACATTAGTTTTTAAACATCTAGAAGAGAAGTTTAATGATAATATTACCCTGGAACAGAGATAGTTGAGCTTAACATCACTCTCTGTCTGAATATCAAACACCTTAGACATAACATGGAACTGCTATTTTCCAAAAATCATGAATATTCTAAACTTTAAATCCTTACGGAATGTGAAAAAAGCAATTACATATTTTTACACAGAAATTAGAAATCAAACCATGTACAAAATTGTAGCAGGACAATCCTGTGACTTTTTTCTTTTTCTCTTGTTTTCTTTTATCACCTTTTTAAACCAGTTCTGCTGATAACCTACTACTATTATGGACTATTGGACTATATTGAGTTCTTTTGCTAACTTCAAGTACCTATAATATTTCACTGGCATCAAATATGAAAATATCGTTTAAAGATTTTTCCAAATACAGCTTCTCTAACTGCAGTGGAACACCCACCTCTGATAAAACAAAACAAAAAAGGGGGTATAAATAAAGGACCATTTTGCAGAGGAAAAAATATATATGTATATATATTATAGTTGGGACCGATGTGCAACTACTTTCTCTTAGTGCAGTGAAAAGAAAGATTTGTACTAATATTGTTTAGACAAGATATGTCTGCATATTGTCCTCTGAACAACTACTATGAATACAACAATATACAATGTATCAATTATTTTAACTGTCCTACTAACCTGTTTTGAAACTGTTTCACTGCTATTTTTCTCATTAAAATAAAAAACATTTAAAATATAAAAATGAATATTATGGAAAAAATTAAATGGAATTTATAAAACCCTAGATAACCTCATAAAAACCATGAAAGAAAAAACTCAGATTCAAGCAATAAGGAATAAAACAGGTGTGGAAATTCAGAAGGTCATCAATAGCTACACTGAAAATTTTTATTCTCATAGGCTCAAAGACACAGAAGAAAGGCACAAATTCCTAGATAGGTATAAATTACCAAAATTGAATCAACAATATATGAGAACTCTCAATAACCCAATATCAACTAATGAAATTGAAAATGTAATAAAAAAGTACCTACGAAGAAAAGCCCAGGTCCTATTGGATTCATAGCTGAGTTCTGCAAGAATTTCAGAGAAGAATTAATTTCAATGCTCCACAAGCTCTTCAAAGAAATTAAAAACGAATCAATACACTCAAAATCACTCCTGAAGGCAGTTATTATACTAATACCAAAAAAGAAGAGAAAGATTCAATAAAAAAGAGAATTATAGGCCAATCTACCTCACTCACATAGATGTAAAAATCCTCAAAAGGATACTAGAAAATATAATATAGCAAATCATCATAAAGATTATATATACATCACAACCATGCAGGATTCATCTCAGAGATGTAAAGATGCTTCAACATACACAATATTCTAAGCATAGTAAATTATATCAATAGAACAAAAACCAAAAAATGCATAATCACCTCAACTGATGCAGGCTTTTGTTAAGTCCAACATGTATTCATGATCAAAGTCCTACAGAAAATTAAAATATATTGCCTATATCTTAACTTGATGAAATCCATATATGACGATCCAACAGTGAACATAATTCTACATAGGGAAAAACTGAAAGCTTTTACTCTCAAATAATGTACAAGACAAGGATGTTCTTTACCACCAGCCCCATTCAATACAGTATTCAAAACATTAGCTAGAACCATTAGACAAAAGAGAGAAATAAAAACAGATAGCAAAGTTCTTCTATCTAGAATATGTAAAGAATTAACCACAAGGTATAGAAAGGAAATACATGTTAATATTCTGAGCTGTAAAAGGCTCAAGTCAACAGCTTCTGACATTGCCAGTTCTGCTGATAACCAACTACTATTAAGGACTATTGGACTATATATACAGCTAACTTAGTTCAGTGAGAAGAAAGATTTGTATTAATAGTGCTTAGAAACCATATCATGTCTACTACATCTTGTACTCTGAACAATTACTATGAAGACAATATGCAATGTATTAATTATTGTAACTGTCCTACTAACCTGTTGTGAAACTGTCTCATTGCTTTTTCTTTCTCATTAAAACTATTTTAAAATGACAGAAATTTGCTATTGGAAATACATGAAATGCCTGAAGAATCCCTGAGGATGGTGATATTTAAATGGCTTCATCCTGACTGGACTCCTGAAAAGCTGCAGATACATCTTGGTTGTTGCAAGGTCTCACTATTAAGTTGTAATTTGTAAACTAGAAATTTCTATTATTGCTGTAGTCAAAAAGAAATAGCGGCCAGGCATGGTGGCGCATGCCTGTAATCTCAGCACTCTGGAGGCTGAGGCAGGAGGATCAGTGTGAGTTCGAGACCAGCCTGGGCTACAAAAGTGAGCTCAAGGCCAGCCTGAACTGCATAGTGAGACCCTGTCTCAAAAAGACAAAAAAAAAATAATAATAATAATAATAGCAACTCTTGGTTTTGGATGTAGTAGTTTAGAATTCCACATTTTACATTTCATCTTTTCCTGGGGAAACTCCTTGGGTCCCTCCAAAGTGTCACTGTGGTTCTCAGTCTCCAGGTAGATATCTAGGGGTACACAAAGCCACTGCAGATAGCTGGTCAAGAGCTGGTGACTGGGCAAGGGCCCAAGAGCTCTTCGTAGCACACATTGACCTCACTCTCTATGGCCTAAATAATGCCATAATTGCTGTTGGTTTTCTCTCCTTTCCAGTTCAGACAGAGCTGGAAAACAAGGGATGGAGGAGTAGCCAAGGTTCAATACCATGGCAACCTGGAGTTTGGCTGTACCCCTTTCAATGAGTGCCATGAAGTAGAGATTGATGTTCCCAGCCAGTCCTGCCTCCACAATATCCTTGGTGAAATGCAATTCCACATAATCTTTTTGGGGCAATTGTCACCCACTTCACCAGGTGAGAGACAACTTGGTAGGGAAGAGGTACTGGAAATCACTGGTAACTGGAAAAATTCCATCTGACCCTGTATATGGAGGGTCAGATGGGACTGCACTCTGATCTCCAGTAGCTTCATGGTTGTTTCCATGTGGCTGGCATTCAGCAAGTGGAAGGCAATCATTGTGTGCTGGGGTTGCTCTTTGGGGAAGTAGAGGCCTCCTAGCTTCTGTACTGATAAATATGGATGGCCTATGTCAAGTACATAGTCTCTCAAAGTCAAAATGCCAACTTTATCAAACTGATACTGATTGGCTGGATTTGCA
Organism: Myocastor coypus; assembly: GCA_004027025.1. Taxonomy (NCBI): domain Eukaryota; kingdom Metazoa; phylum Chordata; class Mammalia; order Rodentia; family Myocastoridae; genus Myocastor; species Myocastor coypus. Next base: position 27,373 of record PVJA010024030.1, on the reverse strand, counting down.
GTTTTCTTTCCATGATTGTCAGGATATAAACAGCTTAGCACTGAGTCAGGAGGCAGCAAGTCCCTACAGTGACTGAGGTGGTAGTGGTCTCTTTGGCTTTCACCATGAGGATAATGAGGTTCATAATGTAGTAGAAAGTCAGTTGAAGCATGCTATCATCTTTGCACTTCAGGCCAACCATGACACAGACAGAGGGTGTCTCTTCAGCATCTCCTTGCACTTGTCATCCCGCTAAATGCCCACTGTAGGTTGCCACTGTTTTGTGGTCTGCTCCTCCTCAACATCTGAGTCACTCTCATCATCTTGGGAGTTGTCAGAAGGCTTGAACAGACCCAGACTATTGACTTCATCCACAGTGCCCTCAGTGACCACTGACAAGGTCTTATCATCGACCTGCCCATAGGTGGTAGCCTGAGCAAAGAGCACATAGAGGAGATATGGTAGATGTCTGGCTACCTCATATTGCTTGTGAGCCTGGTCAAATGGCATGAACAGGTACTCCTGAATTGGGAGAGAAGCCCACATCATGATATTGAGCCAAGGCTGAAGACTGCTCAAGTTTTGTCTTCACTTCAGTCTCTTTGAGGATCTTCTCCTTCTTGTATAGAAACTCTTGATATTTTTCTGCCTGTCTTTTCCACTGTCCAAGGTCCCATTCCAAAGGTGCCAGGGTCTGCTGTAGAGGGTCTCCCATGGTGACTTCAGCCTTGCTGATGTCTGCCGGTGCCTCCTTATAAAACTCCTCTAAACTGACTAGATCAATTTCTTCATGTTTTGACTTAAACTCCAGACACTTAGTGATCTCCTTCTGCAGGCACATCACCTCATACAGCAAGTTCTGTAGCTGCAGATGATTGGCATCTACCTTGTGCCTGGCCACATGGGTCTGATCTCTTCCTTTCTTCAACCTAATATGGGCTAATACAAGTTGTTTTAGAGTCATTAAATGCACATAGCTCTAGATCCTCCATTCTTCAATTTCAATGGCAACATCCTTGCCACCTCTGCTCTTCAGGTCCTGGATCTCAGCCATTAGTCTCTGTAGCTCATGACACGTGTACTGGTATAGTTCATAGTCTCTGCTAGGGCCCCACAGGTGCATCCCAGCCTCCTCACTATAGTATTTACCTTTCCTCTCAATGTCAGATCGATTCTGTTCTCCTTCTGCTGGAGCTGCATCACTGTGGATCACTCCAGGCTTCCATTTTTTACTTGATTCTGATCACATGGTGGTTCCTCAGCCTCACTGCTTGATGATCTCTTGAAATTCAGTATCATTTGCACTGTTACTTGTTACTCTGTTTCTGTCTTTGTTTCTGCTATTTGTTTTTACTCTTTAAAATTAAAAATTAAACAAATAATATGTGAGACTCTGAGCATCACAGCAGACTAAATGTTCTATGGGTTCAGTCATCTTCTTTCAATATGACAGCCTACCTCCCCTAGAGGTACTAGCTTGTCTACTTTGAGATTCAGTGTATTATTTGACTCTTCTTTGCCTACTTTACCATCTATAAAATGAAGATAATTGTAATAATAGTAACGGTTCTTGGAAAAAAATAATTTGTGCTAATCTGTGAAAAGCACTCAATATTTCCTGCACGTGAGAAACATAAATTAGCTATATCATGAATATAAACTCCTATAACAGTGTTAGACTGAAATAACATGCTTCTAATCAGTCAACAAATACACAGTCATGAAGCATGTTCTAATACACTGTACTTGCAAGACACACATACAAAAATCCTCTTTAAAATATTTCACTCTTACTGATAGTATTTTATATAATAGAGAAGAAATTTGCTTCTTGTGCCAAACAAATTTTTATCTAATGAAGCAAGATACAAAGTCACCACCCTGTGGCTGGCCAGATAGTTCAATGTACTAAAGCACCTACTTAGGCAGAGCACAGCAGCCAGGTTCAATCCCCAGCATAGCATGCCAGACTCAACCCCAGGGCATGTTGAGAGGGTGAGTGAGACCGGATTCAGTGCTGCATGCCTGTTATCCCAGCTCTTGTGAGGCTGAACAGGGCAGATCACTGTAAGTCAAATCTGTGTAGACCCTGTACTAAATACAAAAATAAGTCATCACTCAAAAATCAATAACACTTCTGTACATGAATAACAAATTCACTGAGAAAGAAATCAGGAAATAAAATACTTTTCAAAATAGCATCAAGAAAAACGGAATTCATAGTAAGCAGTCTAATGAAGAAGGTGAAAGATATTTACATTGAAAACATCAGTATTCTGAAAATGGAAATTAAAGAGATATCAGAGATGGAAAGAGGTGCCCTGTTCATAGATAGGCATAACAAATAGAGTGAAAATGTGCATACTATAAAAACTGTTATATAAATTTAACACAATCTCGGTCAAAATACCAATAGTGCACCTCAGTGTGCACCTCTGCTGGTCCATGAAAAAGAGGAGACAATACAGCATTTTGTGCCCATTTTGATTTGTTTGAATACTTTTCCTTTTTTCATTCTGGTTGGAGTGGGGACTTTTGAAACATTATTTAGGTTTCTTGCTTTGATTTTTATTTTGATATTTGATGTTTGCTAACAAATAGTTGATATATTTGATATCTGGTTCATCCTCTTTTCCTATTTCTTCAACTATTTCTCTAGATGCTATGATGCTTTCCTGTGAGTGAACATAGTCTCCTCTCCTTTACTTCAATACACATCAGTTTTCTCTTTCATTCTTTTTCTCCTGTGCTGTCTTCCACACCAAAACTTGGGTGTGCATCCTTTGCCTTGCAGCCTTGCTTCAACTACATTTCTCCTCCTTTGTCTCTCAGATTGGTCCCCTGTCTTAGTTACTTTTTACTCGTTGCTGGCACAAATACCTGACACACAAAATGAAGGAAGGAAAGGTTTATTAGCTCACAGTTACTGGAGGTCTCAGTCCATATTCGGCTGGCCCAAGGCTGAGTGGAGCGGGACAGAGAGCATCCAGTTCATGGTGGTAGAACAGCAGCAAAATGGTAACAAAGGCAGCCAACCAAACACGGCAACAGAGCGCAAAACAGCTTTTGTCTGTCTCTCTGTCTCTCTTTATATTGTCATCAGGCTCTCTGCCTTAGGATACCCGCCCTAGACCAGACCCATGGTCCCAGCCCTACTCAGACCAATAATTCCATCAGTACTAAAACACATAATCCCAGTGACTCATGAGTCAAGTCTCAATCTATAGAAGTCCCAGTCCAATGACTACATGAGGCTTTGCAGGGACAACTAGACATAAACCATAACATCCCCTGTCCCACTTAGGCCCAAGCAGGATAAAATTAAGGGAAACCCACTGCATACAGGTTTTGGGTATATATTGAACTTAGTTATATAACTGTAGTTTGTTTTGGTGCTTTAAGTTACCAATTTAGTACTTTGCACAGTTTTTCAGTTGCTAAGCCATACTCAGTGTTATTGTTATTACTAATTGTACTGCTTTGGCTAGGATGTCATATGTAGTCTAATCAGCTCTTTCCTTTATAAAATATCACTCAGATTATTTTTAGTCATAATTATTATCACAGATTAGTACCAAAGGATGGGGTACTGAGACAAATGGGTAGCAACTTCTCATCCTTCAGAAATTGGGAAGGTGGGTTCATGGGATAGACACAAACACTAAGGAACCAAGTACATCTAGATGGTACCTGAGGAACAGACACTTCCTAGTGATGTTACAATATTGATAAAGCAGGGCTGGAGAGATAGCTCAGGGGCACAAGTGCCTGCCTGGCAAGTGCAAGATCCTGAGTTAAATCTCCAGTTCCAAAAAAAAATATTGATAAAGCTATCTTTTACAAAAATTATACAAGCAGCAACCCAAAAATAAACAAAACAAAATAAAGCTCAAGAACAAGGCATGACAAGACACAGAAGTAAAATGCAACTCCAGGTCTGCTGCCAACCCAGAACAGCTCCAAATCACAATGAAAGAGGAGAAATTTAAAGCTACACACTGAAACTTTCTGACATGAGAGCATGAGTGTAAACCAAATGGAGGCGCCCATAGAAAAATAATTTCACATGTAAAGGAAAAAAAAGAAATTATAATCAAAGTGAAATACATGTCCAACAAATCTAGAGCTGATATAGATTAAAAATAGAGGAGTTTCTGCCCCTGGGGCACACTGAGACAGCGACTGAGACTGGATGTGATGGTGCCTACCTGTAATCCCAGCACGTGGGAGGCTGTAAACAGGAGGATCACTACAAGTCTGATCTACATAGTGAGACCATGTAGACCCTGTAAGTCCTGTACTAAATATATATAAAAAAGGAGAAATTTTAAAAAATGATGGAAGCCATGAATGCCCAACATAGCAAAGAAATAAAGAAATGAAACAGATCGAAATAGATATGCAAGGGATTAAAACTTCTATAGAATGTGTCCTGCTTTGTGGTTTTGCAAGAGGAACAGTAGAGCACAAGACATAACTTACAAGATTGTTTTATAATGAATATTATACACAGGTACAAATTCCCTGATGAATATGATCATTATGTGTATCTAAACTGAACCAATAAGCTTAATAATAAAACAAATTCCTCTTTAAATTCATATGCACAGGTCCTTCACAACCCATGACTCAATCCATCTTACTATAGCTAGTCAAGCATAATTTCATTTCTTAACAATAAAGAATAAAGAAGTAAAAGCCTAGTAGATGGATTTCCAAAGCCTGAAAGACTATAAACTTGCCATTTTTGCACTTTTCACTGTTATGTAAATGAAACCTCATTGTTTTCAAATATGCACTGTTTTTCATCTATGTGCAATAATTAATAATAGTAATTATTTTAGTCAGAGTAGTGAGATGCTTTATTACTCTTTCAAGTTCTTTTTTGTTTGAATATTCTAACAGTAATTTGTACTTCATAATTCAAAAATCAATTAAATTCTTTGCTTAAACTCTTAGGTATACAAGAACAAATACATAAATAAAATTTAAAACCCTAAGCAAACAAAGGAAACCTACAAATGGAATACATATGTTGCGCTAGGTAGCTAATATTTTAAACTATATACCAGGAAAATGCATACAAATTCTCAATTACCATCCAAGTGTTGCCTCAATAAATAATTCCATGAGACTAATTACTTAAATAATCAAAGAAATCAAGGCTGGGTCTGTACTAACTCTCCCCATGAACTTGTCTTTTGACATTATAATGTGTTTCATTCTATTAACAAGTTTTAATGGACTTACAAAGAACACTTCTGTGTGCTTTTCTTGTTTATCACAATATTTTCCTGTACTGTGAACAAGGTTAATAATGTTATAAAGAAATGATAAACATTTACTAAATTAGCATTATATGTGAAAGATTTAATTTCAAGGTGATGTTGAACTTACATGAATATCCTAAACATTACATTATCACTTGGTTCCACAAAATACAGAATAAATTATTTTATTAGGTGAAAGTTTTATTGACAGTTTTTACTCAATAAACTGCATGGACACTCATTATATCCTTAGTGCAGGCTAAGAAAAGCATAGTTGCAGCAAGATAGCTCAGCCATCTACAGTGCCTGCTTAGGCAAGCTTAGGCAACGCCACAGGGACTGTAATTCAATTCCGAGCACCACATGCCATGCCAGCCCCACCCCCAGGGTGGGCTGAGCTGGTCACAAAACTAAACAATGAAAAATAAATTTTAAAAAAAGGAAGGGTACAGGGCCAACCATATATCTCAGTAGCCTAAAGCACGTGCTTAGGCAGGCATAGGGACTGGAGTTTGGTCCCCAGTATCACATGCCATAGGGCAATTGAGACTAGGCCTGATGGCATGTACATGTGATCCCAGAACTTGAGAGGCTGAAAACAGGAGGATTGCTATGAGTCCAATCTGTGTAGTAAGACCATGTACTAAAAAGGAAAAAAAAAAAAAAAAAACATAGTTGTTACTATCGAAAGTTCAACAGAAGTAGCCATACATAGAGAGATATGCATTACGAAAGGGCTGAGGTTAACACAGCAATGGCAAACTTTTAGAGTTTTCAGCGATGCAAACAGCCCACTGTAACACAAAAGCCTTAAATGTGCCATCGCTGGCTTGAGGGATGTTGGAGAGAGGGCCATGAGTGCACGGATCTGCCTCTTGGGGACCATGTGCTTATCACTCATGGTAAAACTACAAGCCAAGGCCTACTCTACTGTGTTCTAGTTTTGGTACTAGAAACTCCTTAGATTTCCTTATGCAAAAAGCAGAAGTATGAAGGCAGTATCCCATGATACTGCTACAGATATTAACTTTAATAGAAAGAAATCCCGCCTGGAACATGGGAAGCATTTAGTAAATGATAACGGCTATCACTAGATGACCTTGCTCCTCATGGAACAAGTAATGTGAAAAACTTAAAATTGACATAAAAATCTATCAGAAACAAAAGGATGTAATTTAAATGAGAAGAAGCGCGCACACACGCACACACACACACACACACACCCTCTTTGCCAAAGCCATGTTTTGAAGAGTTCAGTAACTGGAAAATCTTTCAGAATTTAGGTCTGTGTGTTCAAGATGATTTTCTACCTATTTTAAATTCATTTTCCTCAAGACAGCAATTTTCCTAAAAGGGTAACTAAAATTAAATCATTAAGAATGTATAATGTGAATGTGCCAGGACCCCATCTGAGAACTTGCCTCCAGAAAACACACAGGCCTCACTCATTCTGCCTTCCTCTCTCTCTCTTTCTCTCTCTCTCTCTTCCCATATTGAATTTTTCCCCGATGATCACAGAGAGACTAAGATAGATGGTATCGCACTGAAAACCCCATGTAATCAGCATTTCTTTTTTCTTCTTCCAGAACAGAAATTCTTTACAAGTAAACTTACATAATCTTGAGGCATAATTTTTTTAAATGCCTTAAAAGGGATATAAATTTCTCAAGATAACTGATTATGATAAGAAATTCAGAGAATACTTCCAAAAATATTAAAACCCAGAATATTTTAAAATAGTTCAATAGCTTGTAGAAATATTTCTCAATTTCAATGTTGGTCCCACAAAGAACTAAATTTTTAAAATGTATTTGATACCTGGTCTTGCTATGTAGCTCAGACTCTTAGTGATCCTCCTATCTCAGGCTCTTCCAGCACTGGGATTACACACAGGGCCACTGGCACAGCATGCCCAGGGTCCCAGGGCCAGCACAGAATGTAGCAATGGAGATTGGACTCATGTCCTTACACTTAACACTTTGCCAGGAAGGTGCTTAGAACACCAAGCTATCTCCTAAGCTGAGAAATAACTCTAAATGGCTAATATTTACTTTTTATGCATTGTTATTATCTCAATCTTATAATTATTATCATAGAAAAGGGAGGAAAAGTAAAATAACCTACACTGAGCTATAACCAATTACATAAAGTGGTTTAAAAACAAATTTTAAAAATTTAAACATTAGATAGTCTCATCTTAGGGTCAACTTATTTGAAATTCATACAAATTTAAAGGGGAAATCAAAATGAATAAAGGTAATGACAATATTAATATCAACTGTCCTGAACTGTTGTTCCTGTTATAAATTACTTCAATGTGCCATTTATCCATTGTCTGGGCTATAAGTTTCCTTCTAAAGGAAGAAGTTAAAATGCCACATTTTTACCAAAGTCATATGGACAAATATACTAAAATAGTTGCCTTCGTGTAGAGGTGCAAGTGCTTTCAACTTATAATATTTCCAGAAGTTTCCAGCATCTGCAAAATCAGTACACACTCATGAGCAGACATCCCAGGGACCCTGCAGGGCATCCACTACATGAGCAGCATCCTCCATGCCCTCCAGGCCCACCATCCAAGTTCTCCAGGAAAACAGTACTGTCCTGAATATGCTATACCTTTATTAGTTTAATTCAAATCCACCTCATTTTCTCCCCTAACAACTTCACAAAATCTTCTACCCATCCTTAACGAACTCCAACATCCCCATTCCATTCCATGAAGACTTTTCTGATTTCCCTTAGATATAAATAAGGTGTGCAATACAGGTAAATTTGGCACATCTTTGTCCCTTCACTTATTTCTAAAACTTTTTTTTTTTTTTTTTTGTGAGACCAGGGTTCAAACTCACAACCTTGTACTTTCCAGGCAGGTACTTGTGCCACGGAACTATCTCCCCAGCCCCTTATTTCTAAAACTTGAACTTAATAAAATCCTTCAAAGAAAATCTATTCTATTTTCATTGTCTGGTTCATAGCACTAGCACAGTTCCTTATGAATCACTGCTCCACATTGTCTGTTCAGCTATACTGATTTTTCATGAAAGTAAGAAATCGTGTCAAATTCTAGTAGTACCAGATCCAGAATGCCAATGAGCGTTAGAAAAGCCAACATTTTGGACAATTTACCACCATATTTGCACTAGAACTGTACAAGGGTTGGCACATGATTCTTTTCACGAAAAAGAATCAAACTAACCTCCTCCTTGAACATTTATTCTGATCTGTGCTGTATACATAAGAAAATTTACTTGGTCTTCTTAGGTGTGGAAGGCTAGAAAAATCTCAGAGGAATGTTATGTCAAAAGATGACTAGAAAGTTCAAAATTATTCAGTTCAATGTTTTCCATTTTTTATCGGTAAAGTACTCGCTAAAGCACAGATTCCCATGCTCTTAAGTTTTGCTGATTTGTCAAATTTCAGTAACTACTGGAGAACCTCAAAATGTTGTCAACTTTATAAGCTACCCAATCAGGAAATTAAAAAATATTAACATTTTCTAAAAAGACAATGCAATTCAATAAGTAGGATATAAAAATTAAAAGCACAAAGTATCACATTTCTATTGTATAAAATGTAAGAAAAACTCTAAATTTGTTTCTTTTTCCCATTATCTTAAAACCGTTGAAACTGTCACAGCATTTGAGTATCATTACACCCCAGCATTAGATGCTTTTAAAGAAGGCTTCATGTTAACACATATCATCCCTTACTATAACAGACTCAGAAAATAAGCACAGAAAGTTTTCTTTCCAGGAACAAGAGAGTGGTTCCAAACCCTTTTCAAGCCTGGGGTGAGGAAATGAGTATTTTCCATAAATATATTGGCTCTTTGAAGAAATAAAACTCTACGCATTGGTCAGAGTTTTGCTTAGAGGAACAGATATATGGGACAGATGTTAACACAAGATATACAATGTATAAGGAATTATAAGATTGGCTTACAACAGTGAGCCGCAGAACCAGATAAGGAAGCACGCACAGGGTGTCTACACACCCCAGACTAAAGAATTCAGTCCCAAAGTCTGAAGCTCACTGCGGTGCCCCATACAAGTCTAGTTTATTTAATCAAGACTTCTGTAAACTGTCTAGGAAGTTAGGACAACAATCTCAATTCTCTACAATAAGACCAAAAATACAACTGTACTTCTAGATGAAATTAAATGTTAATACCTAATTACACTCAGTGACACTTGCCTGAAATCACAACTACTCAGAAGGGAGAAGCAAGAGAACTATAAGGGGGGCCAGCAAGATGGCTTGGCAGTCTAAAGTGCTTGCTTAAGAAAGCTTAGGCAACCGCAGAGATAGCGGTTCAATACCTGGCAGGAAAATGCTGTCTCAAAATGAAAATGTTTTAAGGAGCTGAGATGGACCAGAACCTGTATCTAGCACGCATGCACTATCCCCAATATTGCTAATGACTCTGGAGTATAAATAGTAAAATGGGCTTAGGGTCAGACTTCAAAGATTGCTCACTTATAAACAATACTCTGAGCCTGTTTATTAAATCAGAGTGAGATAATACACACAGACATTATCCAGAATTTCAATTTTAATGAGCAAAAAAATTGGAAGGTAGCCATGCATAGAACTGTACATAGGTAGTATTAGCCAGTATAAGAACATAAACTTGTGTCTAGAGATAAAATATACATCTCAAAGTTGCTATTAATATAGATTTTTTTAACATTTTAAGAGTAACAAATAAGACTGTGAAATGGTAGGTATCTTATTTAGCTTGATTTAAAAACATTTTGAGATATGTGTATATGTATGTATAATTTTTTAAAGAGAGTACAAATTAGAATTAAAACAGAAAAAAATATAATTGGTACAGATTTTCACTTAACACCGTAATATGAATTTCACAGAATTTGTTGTAACACATAATGTTGTCTTCAACCAGTTATTCATATTAATATATATATATATACATATATCCATGAAAAATTAGAAAAAGAAAGAAATATATAAAAATAAGGAGAAAAAGTACAAACAATTGACAATAAGAGGCAAGCCAAATTAAGCATTATCTGCTCCTATCCATAGACTAGCAGAAATGCACACTAGAGTTGTCCAAACCATTCTGTTAATATACGTAGATAAGTCTCCACTCCTTCTCCTCAACTCAGTAACTCTTTCCTTTTGGATAAGTTCATTTCCTTTCCCAGTATCTATTGTACTCTTCAGATTCCATTTTTTCCCTTTCAGGTGTTCATACTAAGGAGACAACTTGCACATGCAGGTCTCATTTAGTTCACATAAGAGTATGTTCTTTAGTTGCATCCATTTACTGACAAAAGGCTCAAATTTATCCTACTTTATAGCGGAATAGTACTCCATTGTGTAAAAACATCATATCTTCCTTATGTATTCTTCAGTTGATGGGCATCTGGATTGTTTCCAGGATTTAACTATTTATTTCCCATAAATATACATAACTGTGTTGTCAATTGAAAGAATTAATAATTAAAAACAAATCCAGTAGTGTAGGAAATAAAATGCATAGTTTTAAAAGGATAAAGAACATTCATATTAATTAACATGAAAGATAGTCACAATATATGACAATATATAAGGCTGGCTCCACACCCAGGGTGCACTGAGACAATTGAGCCTGGGTGTAGTGGTGCATGCCTATAATCCCAACTCTTGGGAGGCTGTAAACAGGTGGATCACAATGAGTCCGATCTAGTAGTGAGACCTTCAACACTCTGCAGACCCCTCCTTAAAATACACATACACACACACACACACACACACACACACACACAAAGTCAGCATAATCTAAAACTGTCTGCTTCAGGCTTTTGACCTTTGAGTGGATCGACTGCATGTCCAGTGTGCAGATGGCTCTTTCGCACACAAAGGTACCCATGGGTATACATCATGATTCACAACAGCCAATTATGGAAGCAGACTAGGCACTCCTTGGTGGATGTATGTAGCATGAGCCTTTGTGTTGCGCGCCACTATTCAGCCATGAAGAGCAATGATATCATGTCATCAGAAGAAAATGAATAAAAGTAGATCTCGCCATGTTACATGAAATAGACTCAGGAAGACAAGTACCATATGATTTCTCTCATATTAGGAGTCTATGGGAGAATGATGCTGTGAAAGTGGAAGAGAGACTGATGAGGAAGAGAATCAGGACCGAAGGGTAGAAGAGGAAAATAGGGTGAAATCAAAGTATAATATATGTGTGCATGATAATGCCAAAACAAGTCTAAAAATCTGTATAATTAATATTCTCTAAAAAGAGAGAGAGGAAAATTGAGATTAAAGGTTTGTGGTGTACCTAAGTGATAGAGTACTTTTGGGTTACATACAAGGTCCTGAGTTGATCCACAGTGCTGCCAGAAAAGGAAAAAGAAATTTTAAGTCAAGGGAAACAAAGTTTCAGCTATGCAAAAAGAATAAGTTCTAGAAATCCAATATCAACAATGTGAACCTAGTTTTTAAAAACTATATACTTTATGGGCCTGGAGGGATGCTCAGTGGTCTAAAGCGCCTGCTTGGGAAAGCTTGGGCGGCTTCAGGGACCGCGGTTCGATCCCCGGCACCACATGCTGCGCCAGCCCTGCCCTGGGGCGGGCTGAGCCGGCCATAAAAATGAGTGAATAAACAAACAAGGGTTCTGAAACAAGAATAAAAATAAATAAAATTTTTAAAAAATTTCCTTTAAAAAAAAAAACTATATACTTTACATTGGCTAAAAAGGCCAATGTTAATTGTTCTCACCCCGCCACCCAAGGAAAGGAAGAGAGAAAGGAAGGAAGGAAGGAAGGAAGGAAGGAAGGAAGGAAGGAAGGAAGGAAGGAAGGAAAGGAGGGAGTCAGGGTATGGGGACAAAGACGGAAGAGCAGCTATATGGGTACAGAAACTGTAAATACCTCAACAGTGGTGAATATTTCTCAATGTACTTCAAATCATTAAGTTGTGCACTTTAGGTATATACAATTTTTAATTGTCAACTGTACCTCAAAAAAGCTGGAGGAAAATAGAATTAAATGGAAATATGTGGGTAGACTGACACAGTTCCTTACTATACTGTATAGCGTCCCCCAGACAGCAAAAAGTGTTTTTATTGTTCTTTGGATAGAAGTAGAAATTTCAAAATTAAGAGCTTTTGTTTTCTTCTTCTTAATATATTTGGTTTTTACAGGGTCTCACTACACAGCTCAGACTCCTCGTGATCCTCCTGCTTTTAGCCTTCCCAGCAATGAGATTACAGGGACATGGCACTGTGCCCACCCAGACTCCGGCCAGCTCAACCTGCCCTGGGGGTGGGGCTGGCATGGCATGTGGTGCAGGGGATTAGAAATGAGGTCCACTTGCCTAAGTTAGCCTAAACAGGTGCTTTAGTTCACTCAGCTATCCCACCTGCCCTATCAAAGTTAATAGACTTAGCAAAAGACATCTTTTCTTGGGGGAGTACCAGGGATGGAACTCAGGATCTTGCACTTGCATACCACTGAGCTCTCTCCCCCGCCCCAAAGATACGATGTTTGCAGCTCTCTTGTACTGCTGCAGGTTATCTCAGTTGTTTAAGATCTGCACGGACAATCCCAGTCAGGCACAGGGGACCATGATTCGATCCCCAGCTCCAAATGCCTTACTACACCCTCCCTTAAAGCCGCTTGAGCCAGCCCCCCCCAAAAAAAAAAAACCTTCTAAACTTTTGGGCAGGCCAAATAGGTAAGTGGCTTAAGGCCCCTGTAAGCAGTCTCAGGGGCCAGGGGTTCTATCCTTGGACCTGCCATGCCAGCCCCACCCCCAGGACAAAATAAGATGGCAATTGAGACTGGACGTGGTTGTATGTGCCTGCAATCCCAGCACTTAGGAGGCTATAAACAGGTGAGTTCGATGTAATAGTGAGACCCTGAATACCCTATAGACCCTTTCCTACAATTAAAAAAAAAGAAAGTGGAAGTATAAGGAGACTGAGTAGCTAAAATTAAAAATAAAATAAAGATTGCTGAAAAGTCAAAAAGTAAAAGACAAAGTTCTATATTTTTAGCTTGCTCAAATAACTGGGTGATAAATACAGAGTTCTACTATTCTACAATAAACACTAAGCAGATCTTAAAATTATATCACATTTAACATTATTCTGAAAAAAAGTTTATTTATTTACTTGGTACAGGGCCTCACTATGCAGCTCAGACTCATAGTGATCCTCCTACCTCAGCCTCCCCAGCACAGGGATTATAGGCATGCGCCATTATGCCTGGTTTCAGTGGTGGACACAGCACACATGGGGTTCCAGGACCAGCACAGCATGTGGTACTGGGGACCGAATCCCGGTCCTTGAGCTTGGTAGGCAGGTATTTAGACTACCTAGCTATCTTCCCAGCCCTGGTAGCATTTAAAAGCCAGAAAAACAGCTTCTGAAAGTTAATGTGAAAAGCAGGGAAAATTTGTGGAGAATTTGTTTCAGGCATCTTAGAGCTCCCTACTTTTCATGTCCAGAGAAGCACATTAGGCCGAACAACTTCTAACCTATATTATTTCATTACATTTATTCCAACATAATTAAAATATATTGATTTCCCAACAGATAATCTATACATTGACATCAAAACAATATGGTTCTTAGAACACTGGGCAAAAGAAGCAAAAATGAACAAAGGATGAATGATAGTGCCAGTTTCCTGTTTCAGAAAAATGTGTCCCCATCATTCACAAAGGAAAGCCCTATTGATTGGGCTCCAAAACTACATTAGGTGTTTGTCCATTCGAGGCCAGTCTAATACTGCTCTGAAGACTACACAATAACAGAGCTCTGAATGATCTTCACTAAAAAACGCAATTGAAACAGCGCGTTCCATAAGAGAAATAGTAACAGGAGACATATTGGTAGTGCTAAGCACTGCACTTTACAGATCATGACCCACCCTGAAACCACTACCACGGTTTAAAAATGGTCATCTTTTAGCTTTGGAGCACAAAAATTAGTCAGTAATTTCTGTGCCTGACACCTAATAAAATTCGTTTATCTAAAATTGTGGCAAAACTAAGCACAGTACTTCCTTATTGTAAAGTTTCCTGTTACAAGGCTACCTGGTTTACCCATATGTTCTATTTTATCACTGAAGAAAAGTCCTCATAACACCTTCTTTGTTATGATGCTGAACTTACTTGGCCTCCAGGTTAGATCTATAATGAGAGCAAAAGTGAGTTCAGATAGATTGTTAAGGGGAAATAGGAAAAAGTTTCATGTTAGTCATTTTCTAAAGGCTTTTGTCTTTCCTTGTAGCTTTTTATCATCTCCACAGGTTCCTGCCTGATATTTTCCTTCTCTTGTTACACATTTCCTTTAACAAGTGGAAAACGATACATTATTAAAACCAGTTTGTACTACATCTTCGAAAGCAACTTTCAGTATACAATTTCTGTCTTCAAAAATGATGTTCCGTGGGCCAGCCAAATAGCTCAGTGGCTTAAAGCACCTGCTTAAGCAGACACAGCGGCTAAGGGTTCTATTCCCCACATGCAGTGTTAGCCCTGCACCATCCCCCGCCCCCAAGGCACTCCGAGACTGTGATTGAGACTGGGTATGGTGGCACACACTTGTAATCCCAGCCCCAAGTCCACTCTACATAGTGAGACCCTGTAGACCTTGTTAAAAAAAAAAAAAAAAAAAAAAAGCTGTATCGATTATTTGTAACATTCACCAAAAGAATCAAAATACATAAAAAGGAGCAGGAAATCTGTCCACACACTAAAGACCAAAGAATCCAGATGAGGGCTGGGATCCCACAATAATGTCCTACATGAATCTAGCTGAAGACCTAGAGCCCATAACAATGCCTCCTACAAATCCAGCTCGAGGCCTAGAACTCATAACAATGTCCCATTAAGGCCTGTTTGATGGATCTGCTCTGGGAAGCCCCAAAGGTCAGTGGTAGAATCTAGAAAGCTGCCGGGCATGGTGGCTCATGCCTGTAATCCCAGCACTCGGGAGGCGGAGGCAGGAGGATTGGTGTGAGTTCGAGACCAGCCTGGGCTATAAAAGTGAGCTCAAGGCCAACCTCAACTGCATAGTGAGACCCTGTCTCAAAAAGACAAAAATAAATAAATAAATTAATTAATTAAAAAAAAAAAAAAAGAATCTAGAAAGCTTATAGTGGGATGAAAAATCTGTACTACCAGGCTAAGGGTTCTCAGCTAGAACCAAGTAGTAATACTCAAGGTAAGAACCAGAGCTCCCACCAAAAGTACCACCATTTTGAGGTACAGCATGTTCTGAAGTTCCTCTGAGGATAAGGAAACCTGAGTGCCCATCCAGAAAGCTAACTTGACAAGCTTCTCTGGGAGACTGAGCTGTGCACCATCTTGCCCTCTGGAGCCACAAAGCAACGCTCAAGATGAGGACCAGAGCTCCCCAAAATGAACCACAGCCATCCATAGTGACAATAAGGTCCTAAGTTCCTCTGATGAGAACAAGTTCATCAGGCCAGCCAGCATGACAAGTACCCCAGCAGAACAGCTGTATCGGTCAGGGTTTTACTAGAGGAATAGAATAGATATAATATAAGGAATGGATATTAACACCAAATATACAATCTATAAGAAATTGTAAGATTGGCTTACAATAGCCACAGAGTCAGATAAGGAAGCGCGCACAGGGCGTCTGCACACTCCGGACTGAAGGATTCAATCCCGAGGCTTGGACTCACTGCAGCACTCCGTGTAAGTCTCTGTCGGCTGACGGGTCCATAATGGAGGACTGAAGTTTCTGTAGTTGGAGGCTGAAGAGTCTGCGGCGGAAGGCGAGAGGTCTAAGCTGGAGGCCGAAGAGTCTGCGCTGCA